>OX578140.1:38266908-38484408 GCA_951213105.1 Amaurobius ferox | reverse complement strand
TCGATTTTTGCCACACCAATCAGAAAGGACAAGCAGCTCCGACTGAATATTATTACACGAAACAGCATCAAAAATAGGACACAAAATCTTCAGATCGTCCGCATAAAAAAGGCAATTTCCAAAACAATCAGCAAGATCATTAATAAAGATAATAAATAAAAGGGGACCAAGAATAGAGCCCTGGGGCACACCAGATGTAGCCGAAAAGCTCCTACTCGATGACGAGCCAAAATTTACACATGAAAACCTAGATCCCAAATATGACTTCAACAACATAACCAAATTAGGACAGAACCCAATACTATTCAATTTATGTATCAGAATACCGTGATCAACCGAATCAAAAGCCTTCGCAAAATCCGTGTAAACAACATCTAATTGACCCCCAGCACCAATGGCATCAATTACATACGAATTAAAACAAAGAAGATTTGTAACAGTTGACCTGCCTCTCATGAAACCATGATGATTGACAGAAATAAACGACCTAACTTGTCTGTATATATATCTATGCAACACAAACTCAAAAACCTTGGCAAAAGGAGAAATAATGGAGATGGGCCTATAGTTAACAATACGACATTTGTCACCTTTTTTAAAAATAGGAACAATTCTCGATCTCTTCCATTCCTCTGGAAAAACATTACACCTGATGGACAGGTTAAACATAATGAGTAAAGGATATACAAGATATTCAGAACACGCCTTAATAATATAAGCAGGAATATTGTCTAAACCCAACGAGCCAGAACCCTTAAGACCATTAATGCCATCAGAAACATCATTCAAAGTAACAAGACCAACACTCACAACACCAGAGATATCCGAATTGTAATGCCCAGCCGGAAACGAATCAGCATTGAACGGTGTACTGACAATATAATTAGCACAAAAAAAATCAGCGAAAGCATTAGCAATGGATTTATCAGTGGAATACAAAGTATTATTCAAATTCATAGTTTTGCACACAGTCTTATCTTTAGACTTACTATAGGACCAAAAACGCTTAGGATTGCTTTTAATAGACAATTCAACCAACCTAACATAAGATTTATAATCACTATTAATATCAGACTTAATCTTAGCTCTAAGCACTTTATACTGAATAAGGTCATAAGTCAAACCTCGCTGTCTATATTTTTCACGAAACCTGTTCTTCAGCCTGATATTCCGTATAGTACCACGACCAAACCAGGGAGGGTAGTCACTGACTCTAGCAACCGTCTTAGGAATACATGTATCAAAAATTTGAAAAAGATGAAGATAAAAAGCACTAACCACATAGTCAATATTATTAGACCAATTCAAGAAATTCCAATCAACATTACTCAATTTTTTATACAAGAGTTCAAAATTAGCCTTTTTAAAATCATATCGCACACAATCAGAAAGAGGCCTCCCAGTCACCTTGACTCTTGGAGTCTTAGTATAATTAAGAGTTATAATGATAGAGGGATGATGTACATCCTCAGGAAGCAAAATATCCTCAACACTAGCCCGTTTAATACTTAAAATACGTTCATCATATCTAGAGATAACCAGATCCAAAGCTCTGTCATTGATATTCAACACCTTGTTCAGTTGATTCATCTCATACAGGTTTAAAAAATTCATAAGTAACATTTCAGTATTCATGTGATTAACTTCATTAGACATGACACAGGGCCAGACAATACCAGGTAGGTTAAAATCACCAACTATAATAATGTCATGATTAAAACAACCAAAATCAGCTACAAACAGATTGAAAAATTTGTCATAGGCAATAAAATCAGAAGCAGGTTTAATATATACTACACATAAAAACAAATATTTGCCAACAGCTAGATCAATTTTAATCCACACCGATTCCCCCTGATCATCACCCATGGATAACTCTTTGAAATAAATATTAGACTTGAGTGCAATCAGCACCCCACCTCCACGTAAATCCCGATTATCCATATTTGACCTATCTCTACGTATAACAGTGTACCGGCCATCAAAAAGTTCAGAGTTTTTTATACTTTCACAAAGCCAAGTCTCAGTAAAACAGATTATATCATAGTCTTGGGCCAACGTAGATAAGAACACTTTGTTAGTTTTTGTCCGAAGACCCCTAACATTCTGGTAATACATCTTAATGTCCCGGATTGAAGAACATCCATCCTTGACCACTGGCCCAATATGTAGTCAATTCACATCATTATCCTCGAGGCCATCCGTCACACCCTCCCGGAAAACTTGTTTATCATTTAATTTGCCAAAAAATTTAGTTATAAAACAACCTTCTGGCCAAATATCACCCTTTAATAACTTCGCCATGTCATGTTCAAGGACCTCAATATGAAAAGAGGAGTATGAGTTAAACCTAGTAACAAGTCTGGCACATGTAAAACTATCAATAAGGCAGATCTTTAAATGGGATTCGATATCAGACGCCCTCGTATCAGGACTCAACCTTGACAGAAAAACCGCTCCCATTCTGGGGCGTTTCTGAGCCGCCACTAACTTTGAACTTTTACATGATCCATTTACAATAGTCTTTATTTTCGGCTCAGCACTATATCCCTTAGAGTAGTCATTGACTATCCCCACAGAACCAGATCCCACATTATTCAAAATCCTATCACTGTTTGCATGCATATGATCAATACCAGCTCGATTTCGAATTCGACGCAAATTTGGCCATTGTTCCTTATCTCTGATGTTCATTTCAACTCCATCATCAACACTTACCTTCAAGCATTCGCCCATACTATTACTTTGAACAGAATCCAAACGTTGATCAATTTCCTTCGAAACGATCCCACACTGTTTCAGATCACTGCCACTTGCCCTGTTCCCTATGAAACCATTTCTTGCATTACTATCCGAGTATACTTTATCTTCAATGCTGACCATTCTCCTAAGCAGGTCAGTATGATTATCCTGCACTTTTCTATTAAGTAGTTCAACCAGTGCTACAATTCTATCCGAGAAATCCAAGTTATTATCGGAACTGCTCTTACGCTCACCAGTTTTATCACCTACATCCAATGCCTGCTCAAAAATCTCTATCACCTTCTCTCTGTTGCACTCAAAACTGGCCCTATCCTGCTTGGAGGCCGATTTTCTTTCACAAACAGATAAAAATATCACATTTAAGTTATTGATACACTCAGAAAATGTTCTGCGCAACACAGATCCAACATCTTCCGACGTTGAAACATCAAAATTCGCTATTTCAGATCAAACACAAATTCACCGAATTCTTCCTAACTAGTCGATTATAATACTCAATATAATACTAAAACACTTAAATACTATTTATTAAAACACTTTACTTTAAAACCTCAAAATAAAAGAACTTGAGACCAGAGCACAAAAATGACCAACCTTCATAATCGCCCTCTACCGGCCATCAATTTCTTACAGTTTTCTTACAGTTGAAGCATATTAACTTTTGCGATTTTGATTTCAATGGTTAATAGCTACATTAAATGCGAAATATATTATCAAAATTCAATCACAGTTTAGAACGAACGAAAAATAAACCGTTGATCGTGATAACCTTTCCATATAAAGTTGGTTTTCACATAAGAATATATCTTCGCTATAAAACAACTTTTACAGGCAGATAAAATGAGAAAATCTGGTGGGTCATTTCCTTACAGTTGAAGCATATTAACTTTTGCGATTTTGATTTCAATGGTTAATAGACACATTGAATGCGAAATATATCATCAAAATTCAATCACAGTTTAGAACGAACGAAGAATAAACTTCTGATCACGATCACTTTTCCATATAAAGTTGGCTTTCACATAAGAATCTATCTTCGCTGTAAAACATCTTTTACAAGCAGATAAAATGAGAAAATCTGGTGGGTCATTTTCTTACAGTTGAAGCATATTAACTTTTGCGATTTTGATTTCAATGGTTAATAGCTACATTAAATGCGAAATATATTATCAAAATTCAATCACAGTTTAGAACGAACGAAAAATAAGCCGTTGATCGTGATAACCTTTCTGTATAAAGTTGGCTTTCACATAAGAATATATCTTCGCTGTAAAACAACTTTTACAGGCAGATAAAATGAGAAAATCTGGTGGGTCATTTCCTTACAGTTGAAGCATATTAACTTTTGCGATTTTGATTTCAATGGTTAATAGACACATTAAATGCGAAATATATTATCAAAATTCAATCACAATTTAGAACGAACGAAAAATAAACCGTTGATCCTGATAACCTTTCCATATAAAGTTGGCTTTCAGATAAGAATATATCTTCGCTGTAAAACAACTTTTACAGGCAGATAAAATGAGAAAATCTGGTGGGTCATTTTCTTACAGTTGAAGCATATTAACTTTTGCGATTTTGATTTCAATGGTTAATAGCTACATTAAATGCGAAATATATTATCAAAATTCAATCACACTTTAGAACGAACGAAAAATAAACCGTTGATCGTGATAACCTTTCCATATAAAGTTGGTTTTCACATAAGAATATATCTTCGCTGTAAAACAACTTTTACAGGCAGATAAAATGAGAAAATCTGGTGGGTCATTTCCTTACAGTTGAAGCATATTAACTTTTGCGATTTTGATTTCAATGGTTAATAGACACATTGAATGCGAAATATATCATCAAAATTCAATCACAGTTTAGAACGAACGAAGAATAAACTTCTGATCACGATCACTTTTCCATATAAAGTTGGCTTTCACATAAGAATCTATCTTCGCTGTAAAACATCTTTTAAAAGCAGATAAAATGAGAAAATCTGGTGGGTCATTTTCTTACAGTTGAAGCATATTAACTTTTGCGATTTTGATTTCAATGGTTAATAGCTACATTAAATGCGAAATATATTATCAAAATTCAATCACAGTTTAGAACGAACGAAAAATAAGCCGTTGATCGTGATAACCTTTCCATATAAAGTTGGCTTTCACATAAGAATATATCTTCGCTGTAAAACAACTTTTACAGGCAGATAAAATGAGAAAATCTGGTGGGTCATTTCCTTACAGTTGAAGCATATTAACTTTTGCGATTTTGATTTCAATGGTTAATAGACCTCATTAAATGCGAAATATATCATCAAAATTCAATCACAGTTTAGAAAGAGCGAAAAATAAACTTCTGATCATGATCACTTTTCCATATAAAGTTGGCTTTCACATAAGAATCTATCTTCGCTGTAAAACATCTTTTACAGGCAGATAAAATGAGAAAATCTGGTGGGTTATTTCTATACAGTTGAAGCATATTAACTTTTGCGATTTTGATTTCAATGGTTAATAGCCACATTAAAGGCGAAATGTATTATCAAAATTCAATCACAGTTTAGAACGAACGAAAAATAAACCGTTGATCGTGATCACCTTTCCATATAAAGTTAGCTTTCACATAAGAATCTATCTACGTTGTAAAACAATTTTTACAAGCAAAGAAAATGAGAAAATCTGGTGGGTTATTTCTTTACAGTTGAAGCATATTAACTTTTGCGATTTTGATTTCAATGGTTAATAGCTACATTAAATGCGAAATATATTATCAAAATTCAATCACAGTTTAGAACGAACGAAAAATAAAACGTTGATCGTGATAATCTTTCCATATAAAGTTGGCTTTCACATAAGAATATATCTTCGCTGTAAAACAACTTTTACAGGCAGATAAAAATGAGAAAATCTGGTGGGTCATTTCCTTACAGTTGAAGCATATTAACTTTTGCGATTTTGATTTCAATGGTTAATAGACACATTAAATGCGAAATATATTATCAAAATTCAATCACAGTTTAGAACGAACGAAGAATAAACTTCTGATCACGATCACTTTTCCACATAAAGTTGGCTTTCACATCAGAACTCCGTTGTAAAACAACTTTTACAAGCACAGAAAATGAAGAAATTAAACTGGTGGAAAATTTTTTTACAGTTGAAGCATATTAACTTTTGGGATTTTGATTCCAATGGTTAATAGCTACATTAAATGCGAAATATATTATCAAAATCCAATCATAACTCGGAATGTACTAAATGCATTTTATTTTAACAAAATAATCCAAGAATATACTAATTACGTTAATGCGAATAATAAACCTTTGATCATGATTTCTTTTTCATGTAAAGTTGGAGTTATTTCCTTACAATTCAAGCATATTGGATTTTGTGATTTTGATTCCAATGGTTAGTAAGTATATAAATGCAAAAAATTATATCAAAATCTCAAAATAATAAATTTGGAATATATATTGAGTGCATTAATTTCAATCACAGCATGCTCATATTTTCGCCTTTACCGAAGTAGACTATATTTACGTGTAAAATCAGCTTTTACGAGTATATATATAAAATAAATTAAATTAACAATCTTTCGTTTCACTAGAGATTAAGTATACAAAAGTATGGAGTTTTGTTAACTTTAGTATTTTAGATAGATTTAAAAGAATAATTTTAAATTATAAAAGTGTCCCTCTCTCTCACAAATATTCACACGAATTAAAATTAAATTATTACTAATAATATGTTGTATAAAAAGTGAATGAAATAAAATCATTGTATCTCATTTAAAACTCTTACTTAAAATTGCATTTCAACATCTTTCTTGCGTTCATAGCATTATGAATCAGACTTTGTTCTTTATACCCTCGGAACTGTCATACTTCGATCTAGATATTTGAATACGTGATTCAATTTGCATCTAATCACAAATCGAAACATGCAAAATTGCATCGAAACATACAAAACTCATAGATAACATTTATATTGCTCAGTCTTGCGGTATTAATACATATTTGATCATTAAAATTATAAGAGGGATCACTATTTGAGACTTCATGTTTGGAATGCATATGAAAATCCTTTTGATATGTTCCTTTTCAGTAAACTTTTATGTTAAAAGATATACCCTTTGTGATGCAATTTTTTGCATTCTCTCTTTATATCTGCTTATATGAAATTTAAAGTATGTTTGCGCGTCTGTTTAATACATAAATTAACTGTTTTGATGGTTTTTTCACATTTGGAATGGTTATTATTTACTCTATCTGAGATGCTCCCCCCCCCCTCCCCAATTTCAAATTTCTAGGACCAGGAGTTGTCGAGATATTAATAACAAGAAAGATCAATCATGCATAAAGCATTGATTATGAAACACTTTCCAACTTCAATGCAATTTTATTTAAACATCTCTGAAATACGATACATTCCTCGGTAATATTTTTAAAATTATTATAATACTCTAACAATTTATTATATTTGAAAACTTCATCGAAAACAAATGAACTTTATTCAAATGACGTCATCGAAATATAAATCGCCTGGTCTCTCTCTATAAAAGCAGCATTTCATTCATAAACATTTTTCCAATCCTTTCATTCACCACAATACTAAAATCAAATGTTCTACAAACTTAAGCTGTATACCAAATTTCAACTCTCTAGGACGTAGGAAAGTGCATTAAAAATGCCATCAAATAAGTATATCATGAAGAGTTATATAAAATTAAAAAAAAATTGAAAAATTGTTATCTACCATATTTATTTTAAAATGTGAAACCTCTCTTGTATATAAAATAATTAAACTCTTGGAAAGATATTTATTATATAATATATCTCTTTTTTCTTTCTGGAGGATCAAGCAAGACTTAGAATTTAATTGAATTTGTTTCTCTCCTTATATTAAATAATTTTTATTTAAAAAACTACTGAATATATTTTGCTGACATTTTTTTCATATATTTTATGGGATAATTTGAATATTTTCTAAAACTTTCGAAGCAAGTTATGAATTTTAAATTTGCTTAAAAAATATTTGAAAAATTAGGTCCCATAGGTTTCAATGTATTTCATTTTTCAATCCGGGTTCAATTAAAAACTAATTGGATGATATTATTCATTCATATTCCCATAGGTTCCACAGACCGTCTGAAAAGCATACTGAAATTTCATTTTGATAAAGTCATTTTTACGGTAATTATCGTGCTAACGGACAGACAGACAGAATGAACAAAGTCATAAACACTTTTCAACTATGTTTTAAAGTGTTAAAACACGCAAATTTAAACCTTCCGTAGAAATAGCCTTATGCAGATTATTATATTTCGAAAATTATATCATGTTACTTAGAATCGGAATTAATTCAAATGTGTTTATACAACATACGATTTTTATTTAACTTATACAATTTAATTAATAAACAAAAAAGATCAATCATGCTTAAAGCATTGATTATGAAACACTTTTCAATTTCAATGCAATTTTATTTAAACATGTCTAAAATGCGATGCATTCCTCGGTAATATTTTAAAACTTATCACAATACTACATTAATTTATTATATTTGAAAACTTAAACCTTTATCGAAAAAAATGAACTTCATTAAAATCACGTCATTGAATTATAAATTGCCTGGTTTAAACATCTCTAAAATGAGATACATTCCTCTGAAATATTTTTAAAACTATCATAATACTACGATAATTTATTATATTTGAAAACTTAATCGAAAACAGCTGAAATTCATTCAAATGACGCCATAGGAAATTTAACACGCCTGGATCTCTCTATAAAAACAGCATTTCATTCATAACATTTTCCCATTCATGTCATTCATCAGAATACTATAATAATTTATATTATTTAAAAATTAAGACCATGGACCTACAAGTAATTAAACTCTATGCGTAAAACTTCATTGAAAAAAATCGTCCTTCTCTTTATAAAATCAATTAATATTTCATTCTTATCAGCCATGCAGACTCCATGGGCTAAATTATTTTGTGTTAAAGAAATACAGCAATTCAAATACAACTCATTCCATATATTTTGCTGTTTACATTTTACATAAGTGAAAAATAGGCTTCGTTGTAGAAATAATCAAATTTGGATAATCATTTAAACTCAAATATATTGTATTTGCGTTGTTTCAGTATGTAGATGCACATAATTTAAGCAAAAATAAAGAAGTTTTGGGACGGATACAACACTCAATATGAATTAAAAAGAACTTAAAAAATCACGATTTTGAAACAAGATGGATGCCATATATCATTTTGAAGTGGGTCATGTGATCTTTTCATATATTAGGTCACGTGATCGTTTTCATATAAGAGGTGTATTTATTAT
Source organism: Amaurobius ferox (assembly GCA_951213105.1). Lineage (NCBI taxonomy): Eukaryota > Metazoa > Arthropoda > Arachnida > Araneae > Amaurobiidae > Amaurobius > Amaurobius ferox. Next base: position 38,475,302 of record OX578140.1, on the reverse strand, counting down.
TTTAATTTTTATTTAAAAAACTACTGAATATATTTCGCTGAATTTCTTTTATATATTTTATGGAACAATTTGAATATTACCTAAACTTTTCGAAGCAATTTGTGAATTTTAAATCCGCTTAAAAAATGTTTGAAAAATTAGGTCCCATAGGGCTCAATGTATTTCATATTTTCAACCCGAGTTCAATCCAAAACTAATTGGGTGATATTATTGATTTATATTCCCATAGGTCCTACAGACCGTCTGAACAACATACTAAAATTTCATTTTGATTAAGTCATTTTTACGGCAGTTATCGTGCCAACGGACAGACAGACAGACAGAACAAAGTCATAAGCACTTTTTAACTTTGTTGTAAAGTGTTAAAAAAATACAACAGAAAAACAAATTCAATAAATGAACGATGTTCTATTTTTGATTGGATTATGTTAGTTATCTATCGCCTTGGGATATAAGATTATGAGAATGATCGATATTTTCAATTTCTGAAGTCACCTGTTTAATTTGTATATTTTTTATTAAATTGTTTCTAGAATGTTTTTGATTTTTGAAGCAAGATAAAAGTGGTACGGATCCCTGCTACTTTCCTACTCCTACTAGCGTCTTCATTTTTTTTGTATATGTTCACCAAACTTGGTATTTTTTGTAAATTTGTTTGCAAGCAGAATCAGGATGATTTGTTCTTCATAGGTGCTTGTAAAGATAATTTTTTATAGTCCAAACAGAGGTTATTACGTTTATTTAAAAGTGAATTTAATTGACTATTTTAATAGAATTTTTTGAAAAACAATGCCATTTGGAATGCTACTATAATTTACGTATATTTTAATTCATGAACAACGGCGGGTATATCCCCAGTAAAATATAAATTAGAAATAATAGATTTTTACTATCAAATTTCCTTATTTTTTTATTTTATCCTAATGCTTTCATACATTTCTTCTGTATACTAATTTTTCTGATAAATGGACTAAATAATTCCATTCCATATCTGAAAATATTCCAAACAAATCGCTGAAAAACAAATCCTTCAAAAGCAAAGTTCATTTGACACCACCCTCTATGTTCTATTAAGAAAACGAATATGAAAAATCTCATCCATTATGTCACAATGGAACTCTTTGGTGAGGATATTTAGCGTACATTATACGGTTTCATGAACTGTGTGCCACGAACAGGTGTCTCCCTGACAGTGATGGAGAGTCACCCAACTCCGCCTTTTCGCCAACGTTTTCACATTGATAGAGCTCATTAGAGCCAAGTATATTTCTTTTCCATATGAATTGATATAGGGTACATCGTATTTGGCACATTATCACTAAGATTTCTGAAACTTCACTAGGTAATAATTTTTCTGTAAAAAAAAAGTACGTCTTATGTATTTAAAATTATTTTTATTCTTTTAATTTATCGGGATTTTTGCTCACGAAGGAAAGTTTATTAAATACTTTCATATTTAATATATTTTCTTTCTGTTTGTAATTATAAAATGTGTTAATAAATGCTATCGATAAAATGCATTTTTAATCAAATTGTGCACTTGGTATTTGTCTTTATAAGTTTTTCACAATAAATTCAAATTTATAAACCAAACATCAAGGAAATATTTTTTATTTTAAAGACAAAATAAATTACCAGTCTCACAATTATTATTTTAGGTTAATTTATTTGTTGGTTTACTGGGATGATGTTTTTCTCTACTCTTTGTATACTACAAATTTATTTTTTCCTATTTTTCATTTTTTTTCTACAATATATAGTATACGTATAAGAAAACGTTATGTCTTACTAAGGCAAATAATTGAATAAGTTTTCAATGGATTCATACGTTTTGAGTATTGTAGAACTCGTATCAATTGCTTTCAGTGGGATGGCATTTTATATGCGTATGTATTCGATATGTTTGTTCCTCTGTGAAATATATGCACAAAATTGGACTGAGTAATTATCCGTATAATATGTTCAAATAGAATATGAAATGAATGAAATATTTCAGTATCGATGTTTTACTAAATGAATATTCAATTAATATATCTGAATATAAAGTAAACGTATTTCATTTTAAATAATGTAAATTAAGAAAGAGGAACGAAAATTTTAGGTTTTAAAGAAAAACACATGTTGTCCACATCAGATTTTAAAATTGTTAATTTTATTAATTAATAATGGAACTTTCTTATTGATTGTTCGTATACTAAAACTAAAGAAAATACCTGTTTCTGTCAATTAATTTTGTACGTACAAAATTTATGGATACATGTACTTAGTTAAGAATTGCGTAAAAAATGTTTTGTATTATGTGCTTGACTGAGTTCATCATAAACATCACCCCCTAATTGAGTACATAATATTATATTTTCAAGGCTACAATGCGTCCACTATTGCGATATTTTACTGTATATTTCATTCTAATGCAATAGTTTTTAATTTCCTTGCAGGTTATGCACTAAATTTGTCAAAAAAAAAGTCAAAATATAATAAAATAAGTCTCACCTTATTCATCACTTAAGTTTATAGCATCAATAATTGTGTAGTACGAACTTGGCAATAAATTTTCATTTCCATCAAAGACTACCGCTTTGGCTAAAAAATTCAAGACATTCCAAATATCGCCAAATCTCCGCGCGGCAGTGAACATCGTTCATAGCAACCTCCCATAATCCAGGCCACTAATTGGTACTGGGACCATATGCCAATTTTCTGCCACAAATTCATGAACCCCCCATATCTATATCCCCCGTTTTATTATCCTACAGCCTTTAACTTCTGATCATGCCTGATCACAATCGCTGATGCGTGAGATGCGGGGGCGGAGAGAGCAAACTTCTCTGCAATGGGACACCCTTTTGTCCCACTGGGGTCGGGACACGGCGTAAATCATTGTCCACAAAGAGCCGATCGACAGATCTGCTTGTGGCTCTTTGGTGTTATCTTAATGAGCACGATGCCAAGACGCAGGGGCGGATTTTTAAAGCAGATGGAATGGCCTATAAGGTGTCCCGTTTCAATTAGTTAAAGCTGCTCTTGGAGGAAAAGGGGAGGGGGGTCTTTGTTAATAATCTGATAAATCATTTTTAGAGCGACACCTTTGGGATATTAAAGTCAAAGTAAAGTACGCGAAAGTGATATTTCCTTGCATAAATATTGAGAAATATCTCACTATCATATTGCTCTGCTTCTCTAAGCATGGTTGCGCAAGTTTATTACTACCAGGGTGTTTAATGCTATGAAACGTTTTTGATTCACTAACCGTTATACAGAACTATATTGATAATATTGATATTTAATAACAATCAATTGAAATAGTACATCTAGTGGTTCAGTTTAAACAAAACTTCCTTAATGATTGATATATCTCGCGTTTACTTTACCCTGTAGGAGTTGTTTTAAAGCAGAGGAGCAGGCAATAACTAAATCTAACTTTAATTGCAGCTTTTTTAGGGAAAGACATTTATGGATTCTTATTCAATTTTTTGTGTTATTATATTGCACGTCGGTTTTGATAGCGTTACGACTCAGACATAATTTTTCAGTACAAGCAGAAAGAAAATAATAATAATAATAATAAAAAAAATAGGAGAGTCCATTGATGCATGCAAATCCATTGGCATTGACGCATGGCAAGTTTTGCAACTACGGATTTGCAATTACGGATTTGAAACTACGTATGTCGTTCTCAATGGTTATAGTTTCAATACAATACAAATATGGCACTAACTAAAATCTGACATTTTTTTTAGTTGTGACGTTGTTGAAACCGATGTGTTATATATGTAATTAAACATGTTTGTATTAAAGATTTTGCTTTACTTTGTATTCAAAAGTTTGATAAACGAAAAAAAATTACTTTTAAAGAATAAAAGCATGATCTTTAATTTATTTTCGAAATATTTTATATGTAAAGGAAATATTTGAAAATTTTTTTAACAAGATTTTATTATATATTATGTAATAAAATCTTATATATATTTATATTATATAATTGATTATACATTAATTATATATTAATTATATTATATATTTTATTATATAATTGATTTATGTATTGAACACAACAGAAGTAAAGAAAAAATATTTATTTAATATTCTTTATTAAAATTGTTATTAAATAAATATTTAAATTTCAGTGTTTTCTTTAACTTAACTTTTTAGTTAGATCAATTTTAATTCATAAAAAATGAAAAATTTCATTTCAAGAACAATAAATTTCGGATGTAATTGTAAATATTTGTAATGTTTGTTTCACGATGTATTTGTAAAATGTAATTATCAACATATATTACAAACATGCAATTACGTGAGAAAGTTTGTCTCAGTAAAATACATTTTGAACGTCAAAAATTTTAGAGTTTTAATATGTGGATAATTCAACTGTACACTGTTTGAACTATAGAAGACTAATAAAAAATTGAAAATTTTCGGACTTTCTGTTCTCCAATTTGTTTCAATACTCGCTTAATGTGTGAATGCCGTCAGACTTTTTGGGAATGTGTGTGTGTGTGGGGGGGGGGGGGGGTATAAAATAGAAAATATGTTGTCACAATACATTTAGGTTTGGATAAAATTGTTTTAACACCTGACATCTCATCTTTAACTTTACCTGTAAAAACTGTTTCAAAGTGCATGAACTTATCACCCAAAGAATCTAACTTTACATTAAAAAATGTTTTCATATTGGAATATCGTGTTCATCTGAAAGTAGTTTATTTGAACCCAATGGGGCAAGAGATAGATTTATAATTATTTAAAATTGCGCTTTATACTAATATAAATCAGCAAATAGTAAGATTTTGGTATTGATTTTTAGTGAGTTACTAATAGTTTGTTATTATGGATATTTTGTTATAAAAATATGAAAATTATATTTAAAACTCCGTGAATTAACTTTTTTTACGATAAAACAAATAAGATATACATAACATATAAAGTATGTTTAAACAATAAGAATATTTTTCATGTGTAGAATATTTTGTTTTGAAAATTTGCACCAACTTAAATTGCAGATTAAACAACTCATCGAATAACCAAGTGGTGTTATAACTATATTTTTCATAAATGGAAGAAACATATAAAAATGCAGACAAACAGCTATATAATGGTTGTAAATGCAAATTTGTAATAAATATTTAACATTTGCTTATGCTCATGGACGGCAGTAGAGGAAAAGCTAAGAAATTACATTAATAATTTGCAAACAGGCGTTTTTAACACATTACAACATAGTCGAAAAGTGTTTATGTCTTTGTTCATTCTGTCTGTCGCTCTGTCTCTCCGTTCGCACGATAACTGCCTTAAAAATGACTTTAATCAAAATGAAATTTTAATATGTTGCTCCGACGGTCTGTGGTACTTAGGTGAATGTAAATGAATAATATCACCCAATTAGTTTCGGATTGAACCTGAGTTGAAAAAATGAAATACATTAAACCCTATGGGGCCTAATTTTTCAAACATTTTTTAAGCGAATTTAAAATTCACAAATTGCTTCGAAAATTTTAGGAAATATTTAAATTATCCCATAAAATATATAAAAAAAATTTCAGCAAACTATGTTTGGTATTTCTTAAAATTAAAATTAAAATAATAATTGCCCCCATATTATAAGAAGAGATCACGTGACCCACTTCAAAATAAAATATGGCATCCATCTTTTGTCAAAATCGTGATTTTTAAAGTTCTTTTTAATTTATATTTAGTGTTGCATCCGTCCTAAAACCGCTTTATTTTTTTTTTCTGTGCATCTATATACTGCTCCAATACAATTACAATATTTTGGAGTTTAAATGATCATCAAACTTTGATTATTTGTACAATGAAGCCTAATTTTTACGTATGGAGAATGTAAACACATCAAGCTGTAAGATGAGCTGTATAAGAATGGCTGAATTTCTTTAACGTAAGATTATTTAGCTTTGGAGTCTGCATTATAGCTGATATGAATGAAACATTCATTGATTTTACATAGAGACGCAGACGATTCTATAGTATTGCGGTTTTCGATGAAGTTTCAAGCATGGAGTTAGAAAGTACTTTTACCTTCATGGTTTTATGTTTTTAAGTAAAATAAATTATTGCAGTATTGTGGTAATTTTAAAAATATCGCCGCTGAATGAAAGGAATGGGAAAAAGTTTATGAATGAAATATTCACGGCTTTTATATAGAGAACCAGGCGATTTATATTTTGATAACGTTATTTGAATAAAGTTCATTTGTTTCTGATGAAGTTTTCAAATATAATAAATTATTGTAGTATTGTGACAATTTAAAAATATCACCGCTGAATGTATCGCATTTTAGAGATGTTTAAATGAAATTGCGTTTAAGTTGGAAAGTGTTTCATTATCAATGCTTTATGCATGATTGATCTCTTTTGTTATAAATTCTGTACTGCTAACTCAAACAATTTTTATAACCATAATTTTTATTTTAAATAATTTTACTTTTCATTACACAGTTACGGATTTATCTAATAGCGGACTAAGTCTCCGTATGGGAAGACCAATTTAAACAGGGCCCCGAATTTATTAATATATTAATCAGGTTGAAATTACATTTTTTTACTAATGCTAATAATTAGTCCTTTGTCTATATTTTTAGAAATAATATAATGAAAATATACTGAGAGGTAAAAAACAATCAATAGAGATATCTTGAAAATGATAACAAGGATCTCACTAGAAGATTAAAAATATATATTAACAAGGAAGATAAATCATGCACAAAGCATTGATTATAAAACACTATCCAACTGTAATTTTATTTAAACATCTCTAAAATGCGATACATTGAACGGCGATATTTTTTTAATTATCACAGAATTACAATAATGTATTTTACTTGGAAAATTAAAACCATGGAGGTAAAAGTACTTTCTAACTGCATGCTTAAAACTTCATTCAAACTTTATTCAAATGACGTAATCGAAATATAAATCGTATGTGAAGTCAATGAATATTTCATCCATATCACTTATATTCTAGACTCCAGAGCTAAATAATATTGCGTTAAAAAAAATCAGCAATTCCTACACAACTCATCTTGCGGAGCCAACGGCCGTACCGTGCTGAAAACACCGGTTCTCGTTAGATCACCGAAGTCAAGCAGCATCGGGCGCGGTTAGTACTTGGTGGGTGACCACCTCGGAACACCGCGTGCTGTTGGCCATCTCGGGTGCGGTATCCCCGTGGTTTGCGCGCTAGATTTGCACGCTGCCACAAATGCCGCCGTGTTCATGCGGAGTACGATCACGTTAAACATGTGGGTCCGTAAGTCCTTCCGAGAGGTTGGTGGTAGGGGAAGGAGGGTACGGTCCCTGTGGATGCCTCCCCCACTGGGTTCCGGTCTAAATTGGGTGGCACTTCCCGGCCGTCCATACAGTTACCTTACACCTTTCTGGTACCGGCCACACAACTTGATACCATAAACCCCCTGGGTTGGTCGTGTGGTCTGGGCCTTCAACACCTTTCTGGTAGGTCGGACGGTCTGGGTCTCAACAACAACTCATCTTGCAATTAATTTATTTCCACTCTGCATCCATTAAAAGTAGGCTTCGTTGTAGAAATAATAGAAGTTTGTTGATCATTTAAACACAAAAATATGTAATTGCGTAGGCACGGAATTCAGGTACACAGGTAATACGCAAAAATTAAGCGGTTTTAGGACGGATGCAACATTAAATATAGGATTTAAAGGGTCTTTAAAAATACCGATCTTGACACAAAATGGATTCCATATTTTATTTTGCAACGAGTCACGCGATCTTTTTATATATTACAGGTGTAATTACTATGATTCTTATTTAAAAAACTACTGAACATATTTTGCTGACATTTTTTTATGCATTTCAACGAATAATTTGAATATTTCCTAAAATTTTCGACGCAATTTGTGAATTTTAAGTTTGCTTAAAACATGTTAAAAAAATTAGGTCCCATAGGGTTCAATGTATTTCATTTTTTCAACTCGGGTTTAATCCGAAAATAATTGGGTGATATTATTCACTTACATTCCCATATGTCTTATAGACCGTCTCAACAACATACTAAAATTTCATTTTGATAAAGTCATTTTTACGGCAGTTATCGTACGAACGGGCAGACAGACAGGATGACCAAAGTTATAAACACTTTTCAACTATGTAGGAAAGTGTTAAAAATGAAAGCCAAAGCTATCGCTTTATAGTGACTGATAATCTAAATAATTTCAAAATGCTGGCGTTAATACCTCTGATTGAAATTATTGTTAAAAGCAGCGCCGAATTAAGATTCCTAAGAGCCCTGGGTTATATAAGAAATAAACCTACAGAATAATTATTATTTAGTAATATTTGGCCTTGGTTATGAAGCAGTTTTCTGAATCGGATTATAAGTTACATCTCATGTAATCTCTCTACATGTGGTAAAAGTAAAAATAAGAAAAGAACAAGAAAGATAAATCATGCTTAAAGCATTGATTATGAAACACTTTCCAACTTCAATGCAATTTTATTTAAACATGTCTAAAATGCAATACATTCCTCGGTAATATTTTAAAACTTATCACAATACTACATTAATTTATTATATTTGAAACCTTAAACCTTCATCGAAAAAAATTAACTTCATTCCAATGACGGCATTAAAATATAAATTGCCTGGTTTAAACATCTCTAAAATGTGATACATTCCTCGGTAATAATTTTAGAATTATCATAATACTACGATAATTTATTATATTTGAAAACTTCATCGAAAACAACTGAAATCCATTCAAATGACGTCATAGAAAAAATAACACGCCTGGCTCTCTCTATAAAAGCAACATTTCATTCATAAATAATTCCCCCATTCATGTCATTCATCACAATACTATAATAATTTATATTATTTAAAAATTAAGACCATGGAGCTACAAGTAAGTAAAACTCTATGCGTAAAACTTCATCGAAAATTATCGTCCTTCTCTTTCTAAAATCAATGAATATTTCATTCATATCAGCCATTCAGACTCCATGGACTAAATGATTTTGTGTTAAAGAATTACAGCGATTCTAATACAACTCATTCTACATATTTTGCTGTTTACATTTTACATAGGTGAAAAATAGGCTTAATAGTAGAAATAATCAAATTTGTATGAGCATTTAAACTGAAATATATTGTCATTGCGTTGTTAAAGTATGTAGATGCACAGAATTTAGGCCAAAATAAAGTAGTTTTAGGATGGATACAACACTCAATATGAATTAGAAAGAACTTTAAAAATCACGATTTTGAGACAAGATGGATGCCATATATCATTTTGAAGTGGGTCATGTGATCGTTTCATATCATAGACACGTGATCGCTTCATATAAGAGGTGTTATTATTATTTTAATTTTTATTTAAAAAACTACTGAATATATTTCGCTGAATTTTTTTTTATATTTTTTATGGAACAATTTGAATATTGCCTAAAATTTTCGAAGCAATTTGTGAATTTTAAATGCGCTTAAAAAATGCTTGAAAAATTAGGTCCCATAGGGCTCAATGTATTCCATTTTTTCAACCCGGGTTCAATCCAAAACTAATTGGGTGATATTATTCATTTATATTCCCATAGGTCCTATAGACCGTCTGAATAACATACTAAAATTTCATTTTGATTAAGTCATTTTTACGGCAGTTATCGTGCTAACGGACAGACAGACAGACAGACAGACAGACAGACAGACAGAATGAACAAAGTCATAAACACTTTTCAACTTTGTTGTAAAGTGTTAAAAACGCTACTAAATATATTGTTCAGTATTATTTTTTTATATTTACTTTATAATGAGTGATTCCAATGAATTTTTCTACGTTGTATTTGATAAAAATGAAAACTATCATAATCACAAAAACATTTTGGATATTTGACGTCAATTAATACAGAATATAGGTTATATATTGCGAGAACAGAAAATGTAATTAAATCATAGGGGACCCAGAATTCCGCTTAGAGCCTACCAAGTCTGCAACTTCACCCCTGGCATTACAAACATCTCTGTTATTATTCATTTTAAATGCAAACTTCTTAGCTCCTCATGCCCCATAACAGGGAAATGTTTGTGAATAATTCAAAATGCAAAATTTAGTTTATGCGAGTCAAAAGTTCCTTGTCCAATAAATGCAAAGGAAACAAAATAATGACTCCTGAAAAAAACCTCCCGAGAATCCCCCTGAACGCTCCGGCCACAAATACATGCCGTGACCGCAGCAAGGAATGCGAACTTTTGCATCCCATCGTCCCTTAAGCAAACAAGAAAGTTGTGTACCTTCCTCGTTACTCCCCAAAGTCCGTCAGTAATTCTCTGCACTGTCCGGCAGTAATCCCGTTAAAAGCATTTCATTTGTTGGTCAGTGACTCGGGCAATCAACAGTTACCGGCCGCAGTCCGTCCCGGGAGAGGGCCCAGCTGCTTGAATGGGCCCCACGGGACTCCATTAACCTTCCCTAACGAGGGCCATTAATTACAGGCCCCCACGATTACTGAAGGGCCCTCGTATCCCAAGGGTTTTCACTAGCTTATGTACTGAAACACTTAGGCTGACTGGACATTTCCAGTTTAAACGGGTTAATAGAATTCCTCTCTAACTCTTTAATGGCTAATTGTATTAATGGTCACCCACTTGGACAGACTGTTTTATTTGGTTGAAGTGGGATTTTTTTTTATGGGGGAGTTTTTCGCGTCCCCGTGGATGCTGAAGTAGCTTAAGTTTTTATTGATGTCCCTGCGTGTATCCGTTACCTTGCTCCCTCTTTTAATCGATTCAGAGGTTGTACTTCACCGAAAACGATGATCGTAAAACTTTTCCTTTTGTGTATGTGTGCTACTTTGGTTACTTTTTAATCAAAATAAGTGAAGGGACTGACACAATCGTATATTCTCTCGGAAGAAAGTTTATGCGTCGCTACATGTGGGTGCTGAAGCTGCATTGAATTATTTATTTGTGCAACATTCAACTGTGGTATATTTCTATGCGCATGAAGTTTTGTCGAGAAGAAGTTTCACGTTATTAATTGGTTTTAATCATGTGATTTTTAACAATTAATTTAATTACAAAAGAGAATCCTTAAAGTTAAAAGTTAATATAATTTTAAAACATTTAAAATACTATTTACAACTAAAAATGAATTTATTTAACTTTAAGAAAATAGCATATTTGTGCCAATCATTTGCTTATATTTGACAAATTGTGAGAATTTTATATGGATTGGTTCGGGTTCAGTTATTTTAGATCTGTATAGTCGTTCTGTGAACAATAGGATAAATTAATAATTAGCTAAAGTAGATTCCAAATCACTATGAGTACCCATGCGTAAGTAACGTCTCCCTCCCCTTACATGAAATTTGAACTATCACTTATAAAAATTCATGCAATTAAAACAATTCATTAGGGAAGACACTAAAGTGGGATAATCTTCTAAAACATATACCCTGTATTATTCCTCTTTCTATGAGCAGTAATTTACGTGCTTTTCATACAATCAGTAATCTATATGATTACTATATTAAGTCCCTTTCTATATGCAGTAATGCATTCCCCCCAAATACAATCGCAATAGCCATTTTATTTATACGGTATCATTTTTAACCGTAGCAGTGTTTTGCCTGGAAAGACGTGACACCATGGGGTTTGATTAAAGATGATAGTATACTGCCGGAAAATATAAATTGTTGTATTGAATATAAGAAAAACTATAAGCCTCAGCAGTGTTATAGTACATCTATTAAACTATATTAGTAATGAAAAGTTAAAGTTTTGACGTATAAATCTAATAGTTTTAGTTTAAATTTATCAATTTCTAAATTAAATATTCAAAATTGTACGTATATTATACAATATTTAAATAAAAACTATTCTAAATTGTTATTTAAAAGTGGTTAAAATTGATCCGTATTCTTCCTTAACGAATGGATTTTATTTCGGTCAAAGTAGAAAGCTTACGATTTGAGCGATACTTTTATTAAATTCGTTATTTGATGTTCTATAAGATATCCGGAATTTTCAATTTCAATATTTGTTGAAATTTAAAGTGTAGAAATATCAGTTTGGAATGGGTGTTTAAAGAATTATCCAATGTTTATATATGTAAATTACTCATCAGCGAGCATTGTTTCTAGAGGAAATGTGTTGTTTATACAAATTTGATGGAAGGATCTTTATTCATTTTATAATTACGCATGGTAAATAGGTTTCATTCGGATTCAAGATGCCCGGATAAAAATGAAACAGCTTGCAACATCAAAGAAACTGAAATCTTATAATTACATTTGTAAACAAGAGTGTGATATGTGCGTGTATACTTTTACCTCCCTATGCTGATCTAGATGTAAATAGTGAGTTCTGAAAAGCACCGAACCGAACAGAGAAGGAAAGGGAATCTTGAATAAGCTTAATTGATTTTATTTCGCTTCGCAGTTCGTATATGTTCCAATGAAATATTAAATCGTATGAGATTTTAATTAGCATTAAATAAATCTTATGTGTAAAGTTTTAGTGAAAAATGTCTTTATTCAACGTTAGAATATATCTACATGGTTGAAGTGTTAATTATACATTCATGCTTGATTAATTTTTTTGTAAATGTAACATATGTATTTAAACATATTACTTTTTGAAACAAATCTTATTTGCAATGCATTTGTTTTTAATAAGTATTAAATAGAAATTTATTTTAAATTTGGAAAATGGAATTTTGAGTTTAAAAATGCGTTTTTATCTTTAGGTTTAAATCCTTGCAAAAGATTTATCCCTTTACGACAAATGAGGTTACTTTTTATGAAATATCAAGCATTTAAGGAATATTCTTTGTGCATTTATTTTAAAGGTAATTTAGTTTTATTAATTATTAGTTTTATTAATTTTTAAATGGTTTTTTTTGTTGGTTTATTAGAATGGAGAACGGTTTGAATGTATTTGGGATCTTTCTTGAAAAAAATTATTATTTATTTTATTGCAAAGAAATAGATCTATGTATAAAAAAGCGGTGATGAGGAAGATTGGGGGGGGGGAGAAAGAGGGGGGAGATAAATGAAGGTCTTTACGGAATTAGAAATGACACGTATTGCCAATTTAAAAATAAATTAGAATTTGGAGTGAAAATTGTTTGGGATTTTTGGTTTGAAAGATAGACATCCATGACAATTGAAAAATCTGTCTGAGCAGCACATTACTTTCCTTGTCAACTCTCCCTTGTCTTAGATGGGAATCGAGCACTTACCAGTGGTCTTCCTTAACTACTAAGCTGCTGAGGTAATTATCTTTCTATTTATAATTTAAAGGAATTCTACAACTGTTATGCACTCTCCTTATGAATTTGAGAAAACAAATCGCTTGATATCGAATGGATAATCAGCGCAATGTTATCGATATTGAATTGATACTATGTAGATTGAAATTCATGTTTTGGACGATTGTTTGCCGAAAAAGAACCTATTTATTCTCACATGCGAAATACATATTAAAATTTTACTAAAACTTCATCCACATCACATGATGTGAAATTTGGCAATTTAGGGTGTGTTTGTTTCACGTCTTCCTACAATAGGCTGAAAACCGTGTTTTTCGTGTAGCTCTGAACAATGTCTCAAAACATCTTTAATGAAACATATTAATTCATTTTTTAAATTATATGACTTTTTGAAAGATTACTTTGAATAAGCATGTAATATCTCGAGAATGGCTCCAGTTCTTTATTTCAGAAGAAGTGTATCTACTTTTCTAATGTTTATTTGCATATGATTTTTTATTTTTTCAGAAAAATTGACTGTCAGTTTTATTTTACTTTTGAAAGGATTATTTAAAAAAAAATCTTCCCATAGTTTAATTTAGCACTCACTTAATGTGATAATCTCATCAAATTTCGTGCAAAGAGCTCAATTTTCCACAAGTATACTTTGTCCAAATGATATAAACAAGCATATACATACATATATCGACTCAAATCGTTTGATCTAATTTTAGGTTTTGACCTGGTCATATTACTTTCCCTATTCTTAATATTATGTATACGGGATGATGCATAATATTAAGAATAGGGAAAATAATAGGATGAGAGGATTGCGCATAGAAGACCCGTATGCAATCCTCGACGCCGCCTATAATTATCCTCGTTTTTACGTGGAGTATAGGCACGATAAATCTATAGATTCGAAGGTCCATCTAAGAGACGATGGATGGTACTGTTAATGGTACTGTACCTAGGAAGGATGGTACTGTCCTTGTGGTTGCCATCCCCATTAAGTTCTGGTCAGAATTGGGTGGTTTAATACGATCATTCTCCCATAGTGCACCGGGGATATTTGTTCTCACTGTAAAATTATTCATGCTTTGACTTCTTAATAGGCGAATGATAACAGAATAAAGTACTTGGCCTATAAAAGAAACTATGTATGGCAAGTAAAATGTTATTGAAATATTGCAAACATAAGACTCCAAGTTTAACTACTGAACCCGTATAGTCCCTCCTAAAGAATGTCTCGAATCTGTGACATCTTGAGCTGGAGATAATCGTAATCGAAAATTAATTAACACCTGAGAGTTACATTAAATACAGAAAAGAATATGCACTTTGTCCTCAAAACTTCAATAAACTAAAAAAGTATCACCACTTATTTCAAAATTTCCTAACACCATTCCCACGCTAGGCATTGCACTACGTGTAAACGGTGTTTCGTTGCTTTCCAAACACTTGTAGGATTGACCATCTGATCCCTCTTAATGAAAAACTCGAATTTATATTTTCCCACGTCTTCCGCCGGATCGCGGTTATGCTGTGTGGTTTAGAAATCACGCCCTCTGCCAGTGATATTCCCCTCAGCGTCCGTCACACTCTTACGTTCTCAAACGGGCACGTGATCCTCCCGGAGTACGAGTGATAACCAGATGTTTTGGAGGATGGGTTGCACGTGAAGGAGCAGGTATCGGGAAAGATGGATGAGTATCGTTGGGATTAAAAATATTGGGTCAAAATTTTAAAGTAGTTAAACACATATTCGTGAATGTTTTATTAATTTCTAGAACATATTTTAATAGCAGGTGGCAATGGTTAAGTTATTCAATGAAATATATCTTTTATCTTGAACGGCGATGATAAACTACCCAGCATAACCTGTGCTGCACGTTAAGTCAGAAACAGTGGGATAATCTAAATATAGAACATATTAAAAAATAGTGACAAATAATTGTCGTTAACATTTTCAGCTCTCTATTGATCTAATATTGTGGTTTAGGAGTGCTCTTAATTGCTCAATAAAAAAACCACGTCCATTAAAAATTCAGTTAAATAGTCTAATACTTAGTGTCAATTAAAACAACCATGTCCCAAGTGACATTCAAACTATGGGTCTCCGGCTGCTAGTTAAAGTTCAATTTTTAACACTTTACAACAAAGTTGAAAAGTGTTTATGACTTTGTTCATTCTGTCTGTCTGTCTGTTTGTCCGTTCGTTAGCTCGATAACTGCCGTAAAAATGACTTTATCAAAATGAAATTTTAGTATGTTGTTCAGACGGTCTGTGGGACCTATGGGAATATAAATGAATAATATCACCCAATTAGTTTTGGATTGAACCCGGGTTGAAAACATGAAATACATTGAACCCTATGCGACCTAATTATTCAATTATTTTTTAAGCGGATTTAAAATTCACAAATTGCTTCGAAAGTTTTAGGTAATATTCAAATTGTTCCATAAAATATATAAAAAAAAAATCAGCAAAATATATTCAGTAATTTTTTAAATAAAAATTAAAATAATAATTACACCTTTTATATGAAGCTATCACGTGACCATTATATGAAGAAATCATGTGTCCCACTTCAAAATAAAATATGGCATCCATCTTGTGTCAAAATCGTGATCTTTAAAGTTCATTTTAATTCATATTGAGTGTTGTATCCGTCCTAAAATCGCTTTACTTTTGCTTGAATTCTGTGCATCTACATACTGAAACAACGCAATTACAATATATTCGAGTTTAAATGATCATCCAACTTTGATTATTTTTACAACGAAGCCTAATTTTCACTTATGGGAAATGTAAACAGCAAAATATATAGAATGAGTTATATAAGAATTACTGCATTTCTTTAACACAAAATTATTTAACTCATGGAGTCTGAAATATAGCTGATATGAATAAAATATTCATTGATTTTACAGAGAGAAGGACGATTTTTTCGATAAAGTTTTAAACATAGAGTTCAATTCATGGAGGTAAAAGTAAGGAGTTAAATCTTCATATTAAGAAAACGCCAATATCGTTTGCGACAATAATTCAGGTGGCGTTGTATGCATTTCTATGGCGAAAGGTCTAAAATATTTATTTAAACTGTCAATTTTGTAAAAATTAATTATTAGCACAACGCAAAGAATAACTGAAATAATAAAGAATATTCTTACGTATTCAAAATTATTTTACTTTCCAATTCATTTTTATCTCCACATATTCTGTACTCTATCCTACAACTATGAAAAAATACTGGTTAATTATACTCATAATTAAGGAATCCTTAATTTAAAATTATTAAAAATACATATACTAAATACTACACCTTTCTATAGTGTCAACTAACAATAGCAACTACTTTATAAACACTAGCGACACCTAGATATAATTCTCAAAGCATTATGGCATTTTCAAGCGTTTCATCCATAGGAGTTTTATCTCCTCCTTTCTAACTCCATGGTTCAATTACTCGTACCTCCATGGTCTTAAGTTTTTAAATCAAATAAATTATTATAGTATTGTGATGAATGAAATGAACGGAAAAATGTTTATGAATGAAATGCTGCCTTTGTAGAGAGAGCCAGGCGTGTTATATTTCGATGACATCATTTGAATTAATTTCATTTGTTTTCGATGAAGTTTACAAATATAATAAATTTTTGTAGTTTTATGATAAGTTTAAAAATAGTACCGAGGAATGTATCGCATTTTAAGATGTTTAAACCAGGCAATTTATATTTCAATGCTGTCATTTAAATGAAGTTCATTTTTTCGATGAAGTTTTAAGTTTTCAAATATAATAAATTAATGTAGTATTGTGTTAATTTAAAAAATATTACCGAGGAATGCATCGCATTTTAGAGATGTTTAAATAAAATTGCATTGAAGTTGGAAAGTGTTTCATAATCAATGCTTTATGCATGATTGATCTTTCTTGTTAAAACTAGAATGATGGCATTTTCTTAAATTGGTAAAAGAAGTCTACAGTCTCCTTCAGCTTTCAGATCTACTTAAAACTTGAGAAATGCAGAGAAAGGATCACTATCATCCTTTTCGTTGAACCCTCGTAAGTAGGAAATTGCTGCCTTAAATTATTGGTTCTTTAAAATAATTAACATTAAAGAAAAATGTTTCGAAATCAATTTTTATGTTGAAGTAAATCAAAATACAAATAAAGGAAGTGAGTAGTATTGTATCAATATTTTTTTTCAGATTCTTAATCTATGTGCTTAATCTATGAAACGTAATCTATAAAATATAAGAGAAATATAATTTCTTAAATTTAAAAATATATAAATTTTATCTTCCAAAAACTTGCATTTTTGAAATAAAAATATTCAAATCTTTAAAAGTTTTCTTAAACAACTTACAACCAAAAATTTCATGTAAAGAACCGGTTCTTTATAATAATCTCTTCTACTCCAATAAAGAATGATTTCTTAATAATTTTTCAGTTTTTTTCCTCTATTAAGGCTTATAGTCTGCGCTATAGTATTTATAGTTACTTACTATTGACATATCTGAAACAAGCATTTGTTTGGGTTAATTAGGATTAGATGCTCAGACCTGATGAAGAGTCTAGTCTAATTAACCTCCAAATTAAGTCTGCTGTTCATTTTATTTTCGGTATGGTAGCTGTAGTTTGACTAGTTTGGTGGTTTTATTGTTTTAATGTTTCGTAAATACTTGTTATTGATTATTATTCCATCTTTCTTATATATATATATATATATATATATATATATATATATATATATATATAGTGAAGAAAGAGATAGAAAGAGATATTTTGGAATAATAACAACATACGGCTTTTCAGATATCTCTAGTGGCGGTATTGTTATACGTGGTTGGTGCGAAATCAACAATCAGATGGCTAAACATAGGTATTCTATGGACGGAGCTATTTTTTGTAGACACATTTCAAGCGATATCCAGACTGTATTTACGTGATTATAGGGGTTTTCTGAAATATCGGACGATCTTTTAATATTCACTTTAGCGTAAAGGATATTATACGTGAAAATGGTATAACATCAACAGGTTACCTGTTGTTCCATGGGAAGGTGTATTGCGAAGTGTCTGGACTATAGCGTGTTTATGTATTTATATATTTATTTGGTGATAATATTGTCAATAGGTCTTGTATCCAATATTTAGAAATAACCTCTCTGACTTGGATGTCATTAGTCTTGAATGCATTGATTTTAAAGTATTAAATAATCACGAGTGAAGTTATTTCATACATTAGTATTTATATGACGATAATAATGCCAATAGGTCTTGAATCCATTTTTTAAAAAATAACTTCTCTGACTTGGATTTAATTAGTCTTATATATATTGTTTTTAAAGTATTAAATAACCACGTGTGAAGTAATTTCATACATTAGTATTTATATGGCGATAATGTTGCCAATAGGACTTGTATCCATTTTTTAAAATTAACCACTCTGACTTGAATTTCATTAGTCTTGAATATATTGATTTTAAAATATTGAAATAACCACGAGTATAGAAATTTCATACATTAGTATTTATATGGCGAAAATGTTGCCAATAGGTTTTGTATCCAATTTAATTAAACAACCACTCTGACTTGGGTTTCAAACATTAGTTTTGAATATATAGTTTTTAAAGGATTAAATAACCACGAGTGAAGAAAATACATCAGTATTTATATGGCGATAATGTAGCTAATAGGTCTTGTATCCATTTTTTAAAATAACCACTCAGACTTGGATTTAATTAGTCATGAATATATTGATTTTAAAGTATTAAATAGGCACGAGTGAGAGAGAAGAGAGAGAGAGAGAGAGTAATTTCATACATTAGTATTTTAAATTAATTGTTAAAAAAATTTCATAGACTGCTTTTTTGTTTGATTTAGCGTAGAGTAGTAAACTTAAGATTTACATAATATTGAAAGTGTATATGTTTGTATGTAATTTTTACGGTTTTATAAGAGTCATGAAGTATATAGGGTAGGGAGTATCGGCTACCGGGAGCGTTTGCCATGGCGGAAAAAAGCTTTAACCGGAGTGTTGAGGTCGCAACTCCCCCCGATCGTTACTCTTGTCACTCTTCTGGAAATTTACGAGTACATTGTTACTTGTCCTTTTTGGGAATTGGGAATTTATATATATATATATTATATATATATATATTATAGGATTAATGCATTAAGGGCTAAACATTTCAGTATTTTTATTATTTTCATAGGTTCGGTTTGCAGTTGTATTTTTTTTTCTTTATATAACTATTTGCTTGCGCAAAAAGTACGATACAGAGTTGTGTTTACTAAGTCAATGTTTTCTGCAAGTGCAATCCCTGAGTCATTGGAGACTTGCAAAAGTTTCGAAGGGCCTTGTGGGTGCTCTGGGGAGGCTACGAGCAAAAATAAAATATAAAATATTAAATTAATATACATATTGAAATAAAAATATATCAATATTACAGAATATATCATATTATTATATATCCTTATAGTTATCATTATAAAAATATATCATTGTAATTTATATTAATATTAGCTGGCAAATTTTTTAGACTCATTTAGTTGTTTTTAGATAATATTTGACAACACTTGTGCCAGTAGCCTGATCTGTTTTGATGACGTTCGCTGTCAAGGAATAGGGGGAAACCAGATACTGAATCTGCTTCACCTATTCCTGAAGTCACAAGCCTCCACTGCATTAAGTTATTCTCCTTCTGACTTTATATTGAAATACAACTTCTAATTTGAACGTTCGCCACTTTTTATACAAAACAGCATCCTGTTTGGCGTAACGCTCTGTTAATTGAAATCGTTGTCATAAATTTTAGAACCCTTGAAGAATTCCAATCAAATTTGGGTTATCCACTGCTCGCAAGAGTGTTCAGTTGCTCGGACGTGATTGTAAAGAACTCTGAGGAATCCATACTACTTATATCCGACTGGCCAGACGGCGTTTTATCCATTGATCTACTGAGATGATTAACTTTAATTTCATATTTGAAGTGAACCCTGCACTTGCTAGACATGTGGGAGCCATAAATCCAAGAATTGCTTTTTATAACAGTTTAGAAAAAGTCATTTGCCTATTCAAACAAAGCATTGGGTTATCTGTAATTTTAGTTTGGAAAATTACATAAATATAATAGTATATATAATATATAAGATAATAAAATATGTATAATATAAGATATGTATAATATATGAGTACGTATAATATGTAAGATATTCTAATATATATAATATATAAGAATATATAAAATAACTCTAAAATTATCTTCTAAATAACTTTATAAAGTATAAACAATATAAGGAAAACTGATTAAAACTGAAAATAAACTGTGAAAAACCAATTTACTAATAATGAATATTGACTTAAGATAACTCTAATTTTAATTCAAAAACTACATAACTATAAGAATATGTAAATAAATAAAATAACTTCATAAAAAACTTATTATTACTTCATAAACTTTATTTATTAAAATAATTTAATAAATAACGTAATAAAATATAAATAATATGACGAAAACTGGGTAAACTTGAAAAGGATATGGGTAATAAACTATAAAATACAGATATTTATTAATAACGTATACTACTCTTGTATAAAAAAAATATCAGCTTTCTTTATGATCAAAGAAAGCCCTCTGTTTCACTCTAAATACCTATATTCCTCATATCGGTTTTTATTATGTAATGCTCGAAATATATCTTACGGTCTCTATCATCTTTGAGTGATAGTCAGATCTCCAGCATCATTAAAAGTGTTTCCAACATATAAGAAAATCCCCCCCCCCTCCCCTCTCTCTCTTATCCCACAAACTTAATCTATTAAACCCCAAACTCACTCCTTTCGATGGTATCCGCCTCCAACTCCTCCCTCATCCAATCCCGGCGATTCTCGCGTCCTGGGCACATGCGCATTGAGATGCTTACTTTTCAATAATCCGTCGCAGTCCTGATTACGGCCGCGTATGATTTGATTGGGCTCGTGAGCACAGATATCCGATTCTTACCGAATACACCCCCTTACGCTTTAACCACAGCAAAACAAAGTTCGAGGCACGATAGTTTGCCATTCGTGCAGACTCTGAAATATTCCAGCTTTGCAGTGATGAGACTCCTGGATGCTCAGAAGAGTTGTGAGGAAATTCGCAAAGTCTTCTCTGTGTTTCCCAAGGGCCGGCACGTGATAACGGTGCTCCTTAATTTCCAGTTCAAATTGGGAGAAGCAATTTAAAAAACTGTTGGCTTGATAGCCATTTTATGTGACTCTTGTCACACGACTTAAAATGGTGCTGTATGTCAACTTTGGCTGAGGCAATATAACTTACGCGATATTATTTAAGTAACTGAAAGAGGTTTAGTAAAGTATATGTATAAAAAATTTTTGCCGCGAAAAAGTTAAAATTTTAAATATTATTTCAAATAACGGTGAATAGTTTTTAACATACTGAAAGTTGAGTCATTCCAACCTCTGTAAATTTTTTCTGAAGATATTGTGAACGACTCATTAGTTCTAAATCTTTGATATCAATTTATACAGCAGCTAATTGAAAGTGTAGAACATTCTATGTACAGTATCCAAGAATAATACTTGAACAGTATCTATATCTCTTTGAGCACAAAACGTTTTATTAAAATAAAGCACATTTCGTTGAAACAGACTGCTTCAATATGATTGGACTCAGCCGCTCTCCTGGTATGAGTATTTCGTCGGAAACGGACAGAGAAGATTCTCCTCCGCCAGCACCTGATGTGACAGCGGTGAGTATTATTCCTTGTTTTGATATAATGGATCACTAATGCACCAGTTATTCATTTAGGATAATATTTGCTTTTGCAATTACTAATTTGAGATTTTGCTGTCTAATTTGCCATTTAAAACAAGCGATTTTTATGCAGGTTTCACACTATATAGATGTATACGATAAATGCTACACATAAGTCAAATAATTGCCCAAAGCTACTTGCAATATTAACACAATAAAAGTAAAACATCGTAAAATGCATATTTACAAAAGAATATTGTTCAACTCGTTTCAAAAACACAACCTTCTTCAAGACCGACAAGAAACGTAACCTCACTCGTATTGAATTAGTATTGAAACTTGGAAAACACGTTTATATGCATTTTGTAAATATATTAACAATGACTTAATTCTTGATTATACAACAATTTTACTTAAATAATATACTGGTTTGAAAATTTTATAAAATAAGAAATTTGGAGGAAAATAACATCAGATGATCAAGCAACACTTTCAAACTGCTTTCAGTATGTTATAAATGAAACCCCCTAAAATCTTAAAAGGGAGTTTATATTTAAGTATATTGAAAAATATTACTTTTATTAAAATAATTAGAGATTCGTGATCAAGAAATATTTTAAGTAATGTCATTCTCGTAATTCTGATATTAAAAAATTTTAATAGTTTTAAATAAAATATACTCTACATCTAAATGAAATCCAATAGTTGTAGTTCTAAAATAAACATATGGAAAATCATTTAATGTGTGATCCCGTCATAATTTTTTTTCTTTTCTTCCTTTAAGATTCTATGTTAATTCTAATAAAAATAAAAATGTAAATTATCTGCGCACATATGTGTTAAAACAAAATTTGCTGCCAGCATTTAAAGTGTATCATAATCATAACAAAATGGGACATTTAATAACAAAATTGCCAAATAAAGTAATTATTTGAGCATTATGAGATTAAATATGACAAATTAAGCATATTTTTATGTGCAAAAAAAGGACTATATTTATATTTTGTTTGAAAATTCTCTGCTAAATAATTTTCAATTAAAATATAAATAGCTCAATATAAACTGGAAACATATATCTGTACGTCAACATTCATCAACTCTGTGTTAATTATTATTTTAGATGATTTGTTAATCATTAAAATGTTTACTTATATTATATAATTAAAGATACATACTTTTATTGAACTAAATTTATAACTTCATTGCAGTTTCATAAAGTAAATTATAAAAATCCCTTATTTTAAGTTATCGCAAACGGTTAACAACTTATGCTACATGTAAAAATTTTCTGGCCAAAATTAAGTTGTACAAAACTTTTGTGGAACAGAAAAAGTCAACTGAAATAACTTTTATTAAACAACCTTTGTATCAGTTAAATTACGAAAACTCTCCTACATGCTAGTTCTTTTAAATCAAATACATTGCAACCCCTTATCTCACTGAACATTTTTCTGCCACTAAAGTAACTTAAAGGAGGAACAACATGTACAGGAGAAAGCTAGGCAAGGTTCCAATTTGCTCATGGAACACATTTTTACTTATACAATTAATTCTACGGATAAATTCTTTCAAAATGAATTAAGTTACGGTTAAACTGATATTCGATGCAACTTTAACTGAAGATATTTCCTAAATATGTTGCAAAATTAAGATAAAATAAGCTCAATTTTAGCCCCTCTTTATTTGGCAAAATTCGGTTGGACGCTTCTAAATGAAAGGTCTCTTGAAGTTCGCGATGGATTTAAATGAAATTTTTTTCAAACAATAAGGTTGAGTCCATGACATATTTTGATATCAGTTTTATTATACCATAATGAATAACGGAAAATGAAAATGTGTTTCTAGCTATCTGTCTGTCACGACCGCTTATAACTCATGAACGGTTCAACGAATTTGCTTAGCTTTCTCTCTGATTTATTAGGTTTAATATGGAGAAGGTTTATGACTGAAATATTTCTGAATTTGTAACGCATTAACATATACTTGTAAAAATCGTAATTTAAAATTAGATTTCAAACTAAATATCTCCATAGATATGCAATCTATTTAGATGATTTTTTTCTGGCAATAAAACTCAGTCTAGACAATATTTATTAGCTGCTAATATTTTTATGAAGCTTTTGTACTGTACTAAAATAGAAAAATTATTCTGAATGATTATATAATAATCTTGTCTCTTCACTCGAACCTATTTCCCTCCTCCAACGAAATGTACATTTATTTACTTGGTTAAAGAAATAAGTTTGTAATCAAGTAAATATTGATTAAAAAATAAGGAAACAACTTGAATAAGGAAATAACAATGTGCAACCGACGTATATATTTAAGTATAGTCTAAGCGCTTGTCACTTTAAGTTAAATACACAGCAACCAATGGGCAGTTTTCTGCAACGCAAGTAACTTGAAGGAGAAACAACATGTACAGGAAAGACGCAGTGCGTTTCTTCTAACTTCATTCTCTTTGACGGACAAGTTCTACAGATGAAACGTTACAGAACGAATTTGTTTTATAGAGAACACTAACGTAGTTTCCTCTGTAGCGTATTTTTCTATAACGTAATTTCTCCAAGTATATTTTATAAGCATATTATAAAACTATAGAATTAACTCATTTTATTAATTCCCTGCTTATTTTGTTGATGAGTTTATTTATATTAAAATTGTTTAGAACTTTTTTTGCATCTAGTCTCCAAGAACTTCAAATCCTTAATTAAATAGATTACTGTGAAAAATATTTAATAAGCACGTTTATTTTATTATTCAATTTTTAAAAAAAAATTATTGAAAAAAGTATCTTAGTAATTCAATGGAAATTATCATTTATAAAATGTAATACTCTCACTCCATTTTCCTTATTTCTATCAAGTTTGTAATAATGGTATTTTGGGATATTAAAATAGTTTGAAAACTTTTTTTTATAATATTTAACACGCTGTTTCTTAATTTTACTAAATTATTGAAACTAAGTATTTTTATAACATAAATATCAATATGTTTAATATATATATATATATATATATATATATATATATATATATATATATATACATACATATATATATATATGTATATATATATATATATATATATATATATATATATATATATATATATATATATATATATATATATATATTAAACATAAATAGTTCAAAATAAGACGTAATACAAAACATAATATAGAGTAATTCTATCAACGTAAAAGCCATGCGGACATAAAAAAAACAATCTTATTATTTAGCAACTTAAATATAAACGATTATTTTTTATACAAAAATGTTATATTTTGCAGTTTTATGTTCTTTTGCTGTTTAAGGAAATTTTCTAATAAAACTTGTATTAAATTCCTTTGTAAATTGGTTAGATAATTAAATCGTGCGTCTTCAAATAGTCACACATATATTTCAGTGTATATTTAACTGCATTTTTCTTCATTTTAGTTTTGTATGCTCAATATTATATATATATATATATATATATAAACATATATATGAACATATATATATACATATATATATATATATATATATATATATATATATATATATATATATATATATATATATATATATATGTGTGTGTGTGTGTGTGTGTGTGTGTGTAAACTAAGCACTTTATAAAATTTTATTTAACTAATATGGCTAATCACACATAGATTAAGATCGCATGTGGACAATTGTGTATCTAGTATAGGATTTGTTTATAGATTACTATAGAAGAGATTTTTATTTATCCTAGTTTTATCAATACATGATTTTAAGTAAATTGTTGGCTCTAATAAAGTGACTATTTATTTTATTTAAGCGATTATTGTGAGTGTTTTTTTGCATTAATACTACCGACCCACTGCAGTATTTTCCCATTTTACAATGTTCTCAATACATTAGCTTATCAGTCATCCACACCGTTCTTTTTAAAATTATTCCGTATTTCCTCTACTTTCATATAATGCATTTTCGGTGCATTTTTATATTTCTCATCAGAGTTATACTTATTTCATAACATGTTGTTTTACACTATATGTTCATAAATACAATAAAATAAAATTTATTGGAATTATGCAATCACAGTAGATTCATTTAATATAAACTTTAGATAATCTAGTAAATACAGTAAAGTTTATTATTACTCTAAGTTATCTGTTATGAATAGATTAATTAATATTATTACATTAATTTTTTTCGATAAAACAAAGACGACAAATCAAAGAAAGATTCAAAGCAGCAGTAGGAGGAGGGAGTAGTTCAAGGTAGAGAACATTTTGACATTTTTTTTTAATTTAACAAAACGAAAAATTTCCTTTTACATCACCATACTTAAATCCATATCATGTGTCAGAGGAGAAAATACTGATCATTGTATGAATATCTAAATAACATTTAGTTAAAATATATATATATATATATATATATATTTTTAATTTTAACAAAATGTATGACTGATTCTTTTTATAAAATTCTGCACATTTGTTCAAAAAAGAATAAGACATAAATTTCAATCTTAATAATTCAGCATATACAAATTATCGGGACTTGAATAAAATGAATTTATTACAATTTTATTACAGATAATTAGAATTAAAAAGTATAAAAAGACCTGGGAAATAATTCTTAAGATTTCCTGAGCATTTACAATTTTTGACCGTTATTGTTACATTGCTCATCTCTTAATAATGAGCAAAAATAACTTAGAAGGATGGGATAGTCATTAGTGTGGGTGTATTTAAGTATAGGAGAAACTCGAGCAATTTTGAGATAGCTTAAATAAAGCTGTCTCATAAAGATAATCAGTTGCTTGAAATTAATTTTATACGTATATTTCTATGATGCAAATAGTATTCTTTGCACAAAGCCAACTTTACAACAAAGAATTATATGAAGAATTGTGGTGTGTGGTGTATTAAAAGATTTTCAGCTAAGCAGTCTCTATTTCAGACAGTTTATACTGCATTAAAATGGATGATATGACTGTTATCCCTTTCTCTGCAACAGATAAAGTTCGTGGCAATGCTTGTTGGCCTCGTAATTGTTGAATTGTTGGGAGTTTCAGAGAATGCTGGTAAATTCTTTAATGACACTCTCATAAGAATGGTTAGAGAAATATTGTTCTAAAATGACAATTCGTTCACTCTGAGAAAATGCCGTATTCTTCGATTGATATAAAAAACGTTCGTAACGATCGTCAGACGCATTAAAAATAGCAGACGATCTTTTTGATATATTTCTGAGAATATATCAGTTACATCGTGCACTATAATATTTTCGATCCCTATATTTTTAAATGTAAAGTGCTCGTTCATAAGAAAATATTTTTTTATTACACAAGTTAGTATGAAAACACATGTAAATACTATTGTTGAGACTTCATTGGTTAAACTATTAGTCTAACAGTCGTAAATGATGAATCCGTAACAATTTGAACAATCAGTTTTCTTTATTTTTTGACGTGAATAACATCCATGGTTGGGGGTATCGCTTGCCGAAAAATGTAAACACTTTGAACGCGTACAACTTTTACGTATTTCGACAGATATAGGATTCTATTTATGAATATGTTAAAATCATTTTAATATTTTGTATTGTTCTTACGGAAAAACGAAAGTTTTTGTTCTGGCGAGTTTTCACATTATTTTGCTTAGTTTCACTTTAAATATCTTTAAACTATAAAAAACAGATATAAACAGTAAGCGACAAAAATGTTCAGCAGAAAATCTAGTTTTTAGATAAATCATTTGAGTTTACAAAGCTTTTATAGTTTTTGAGGAATTGTCTTGTCAAGATCAAGAAGATTGAAAATTTTCCGTTTCAAGTTTGTAATACTGATATCTCAAAAATTAAAAGTGCTAGCTATGAAAAATAGAAAGTAATTTATAGCCTTTTAAAATCCCTATAAGTATCCCTAATTGGATTTACAACCAAGTTCCTTCTTAGTTTTTGAAATATAGTGGTTATAATTTCTATATTTTGAACGCTGAACCATATGGCGTGAATTTATTATTAGTAAATAACGCCATACATATTTAAAAAAGAATTGTCCTACGATAAATCTGATTTTCGATTCTATACGATTCAAAATCAGTATCAGAATGCAGGAAAAGTGCATACGTTATGAGGTTTCTTTCTAAACATTAAAAAAATAATGGCATACTTTAATACAGAATGATCAAATACTCGCTATATATCTCCTTCATCCTGTCTCCTTTTCTCTTCCACACCCTTCTCTCTCTTCTTTACTCCCATCTTTTTTTCTCTTTCTTTCTCCTCTCTCTGTCTATTTATTTATTTTTCTCTCTTGCTCTCATTTTCTCCTCTTTCTTTTCCCCTTTTTTCTCTCTCCTCTCTTTTGTATGTTGTAATCATGCGATGAGTATCGTTCAACTTACATTTTGTTCAGCTTGAAGGGATCCTCCATGTTAAGAAAAAGTGGTTCTGGTAAATTTTTTATGAAACATGAAATATTTCTGCTTCTTACCGAGCAACTGAATTTCTGCTTCCTACAAAACAACAACTGGGTGCATATATATTTTTTTTAGTTTTGTAATGTGAGAAAATAATCGGTTAGATACCAGTATCGAATTCGATTCTCTTACACTCAAAATAAACCCAAAAAATTTTATATGAAATTTCATTTAATTCGACACACAGTTTCGAAAACATTAAAGGAAAATAAAAAGTAATAAGAATGTGTATTACAATGAATCTATTCAAAGTAAATTAATTTCTGTATTAAAAGGTTCAGAATTTAGACTGTGAAATTGTTTTTAAAAGGTACAATTATTTTGCAAGTTCTTTAATTAAAAGAAACGTATAGCGAACATCTCAAATGACGGCAATATACTCCCAGTTATCTAAATACATCTAAATACTTCCAACCCTAAAAACACTCGTATAGAGAACCTACAGCACAAGTCAAAGACATTTTATATTACAGAATAAAAATGGAATCTTTGATTACACAATTATTAGTTGCATACACTGTAAAAAAGAACTGAGATTTCTTCTCTGACAACGCAAAGTTAGATTTTTATTTATGAAACACGCCTTTCCGAATAAAACAAAGCATTAACAAGAAATTTTATAGAGTCGCAAACGCATACAACCTATTCGGAGAACATTCGAGGACTGCAAGGCCCACCGGTGGACGAACGGTGAACTGTCCTCCATTTAGACCCATAAGTGTCTCGTTTGAATCCCGGGTATGAGTTGAAATGACATAGTAAGATTTTAGTAGTTTGAAATTAATTTCAAACTGTATCTCTCGTTCAAAGTAGCTCTCGTATACATAAAAAGAAAAACAGAGCATCATAATAATCCATTTCAGTTCAATTTGAGAGCTGCAGGCGTTGACCGAACAAATATTTATTTTTAAATTAATTTTTTTTAACACAAAAAGTTTCACTCATTCTTCAGCTGGATACATGCTTTTTATGGTGTAGCTAACTAATTACACTAGAAGTAGAATGAAAATTAAAGAAAGTTATGCTAATATTTATTTTACGAATAACCTTTTAGATGTAGTATTACTTTTTTATATAAAGTATATAGTGTTGCTTTCACGAGAATTTTCGATTTAAGATTTTGATGTCAATATATGTTTTAGGAATTCCAAAATACATTTTTAGAGTTATATTCGTCTGTCTGTAACCGATTTCTTATATATAAGATAACTGTACACGAGAGCACAAATATTAATGAACTTTTACGAAACTTTATATTCAGCTATGTTAATGAAGCATTTCAAAACATATGCATTTTTTTTAATTCGAGCCAATACTTCAAAATTTATTGGAAATTTTATACTTTCTTAACATGATGGCAGCACAGAATAAAATTTGACAAAATCATACATATCCATCAATATATAATATATAATCATACATATCAATATATAATATATAATCATACATATTCATCAATCTTTTGAATTGTATCAAAATCTAATCAGCTCCACGGTAACTCACAAGAGACTTTGTGAATAAATTTGGTGATATTTAAATTTTGTGATATTTGAATTTTGTGATATTCGTTCAAAATTTTTCTCAGCTAAAGTATGTATATACATGTGATTTTTACCGGCAATTTAGCATAGAAAGGCGAGTTTCTTTCTCCCGAATCGAAGCCAAACCTAATCAACAACAGGATAATACACAGGTGACTTACCTACAAAATTTTATTAAATTTGGCCCATTAGCTTTTAAGCTATGAGTGGATACATACAATTTTTTCGTGTTATTTTGAGAAAAAAGGCAGATTTTTATCTCGAATCATACCAAAATCTAATTAGCATCAGGGTAACCCACAAGGGATTTACGTATTAAATTTTATGGAACTTGGGAAATTAGTTTTTGAGTTAGAGGGAATACATAAATTGTGCTCGCGCACGCTCACACACACACACACACACACACACACACACAGAGCGAGCGAGTGAGAGACAGACAGACAGACAGAAAGACACAAACACACACAGAGGCGTCATGCAAATAAATGGCTTTTTCGTGTTCTAAGGTAATGGAAATAGGTAGACCCATCAAAAACTCGTCTTGCGATTTTCAATACGATTCCAATATTTCCCAATACATTATCATGTATTGCAGGGAATATAAAAATAAATATGATCACTATTATCAAATGAATGAATTCTTTGTAAATACACTCTGTTGCAATATATATATATATATGCACCCATAAAAAATTGAGATACAGCTGCGAAAGTCGGCTTGCAAATGTCGTTTTAGTTATGCAAATGATAAAACTGCCGTGCCTATGATGTTATAGGGCTCATGCAACAAGCACGAGAACGACGCATCGTGCAGCATTTTAAATGATCGGTGTTCTCACTCGTTTGCAATTTGAACTGGATTTTCTGCTTTGATACTGCAAATTGCTTACAAAGACGCATTTGACGCATACTCGACGAAGCTATACTCGACGAAGCTGCCGCATAAGTGTGTAGAAAAGGACTGACCAGCGATCCGATCCCGCATTTTCTGTCGAGCGTTTCCCAGCCATCACACGTAGTGTGACAGTCTGGGGAGTAATTTCGTGGGACAACCGATCTCCTCTAGTTGTGCTGCAAGCCAATTTGATGACTCACTAGTACATCGACGACATTCTGCAGCCTATGCTGTCAAGTCACCCTGGTTCTATTTACCAACAAGACAACACTCAACCACATACTGCACGACTTTCTCAACCACATACTGCACGACTTTCTCAACCACATACTACACGACTTTCTCAACCACATACTGCACGATTTTCTTAACCACATTCTGCACGATTTTCTCAACCACATACTGTACGACTTTCTCAACAACATACTGCACGACTTTTTCAACCATGTCTTCAAGGATTTAAAAACCTCCCATGACCATCCAGGTCCTCAGATCTATCTCCAATAGAAGATGTCTAGTACATGCCGGGATGACAATTGCAGCTTTCTTAGAATACCACTGAATTAGCTGATCAGTTGCAGCATTTGTGACAGAATCTTATAAAATCTTATCAGCATTTGGAACATAAGTAACTTAATTGACTCTGTGCCACACTGAATACGGACTTGTATCGCTTTCAGAAGAGGATTTACCACTTACTAAAATGTCACATTTTTGTTGCCACCATTTCTCAATAAAACGTTTTTTCTTTCTTTATTTGCTCTCAAATTCTAATCATTTGCATATCTTCTAAAAGGATACATACGCGCCAAGTTTAGCAACTCTAAATCAATTTTTTATGAGTGCTTCTATTTGCTGCAACAGAGTGCACTTTTAATTATAATCGAATTGAAACTATGTTTAGGAGTTTGTAATAGAGATTTTAGTTTCTTCATAGCGTTTCTTCTAGCGTGATATCTCTCGAAAGAATCAAGCGCTTTTTATTAAATTGAGTATGATTATTGTAATCGATATCGATAATAAGTTAGCGAGATTGAGTCTCTAATTTTTGTTGTTATCCCATAATATCAAAATGTGTTCCCTACTGTTAAATTAATGTCTGATGGAAAATTTAACCCATCTAAAAATTAACCACATTCAATTTTAATGCATTTGTGATTGGTTTGATTTATTAGGTAGCTCCGACCTCCCGTTTGCTACGGTTACTAATCCAAGCTTCCGATATGTATGCATCGGATTTTGTTTTTTAAATCAATAAATGTAGTTGATTAAAATATAGTTGAAGTTACCCTGCTGGTATTATTTATAATGTAAATAAGAAAGCACTGTTTGCAGACACCAGGCATCTTGCTTCGGAACATTTTCTGGTCACATTTTAAATTGTGATTGAATTAAGACATCCATCGTGGTCTGTTACAGTCTGTTTCTATCTCAGAATCGTAGCATACTTAACTATATATTTTACAGCACGGAAAGCGGAGTCGTGTAATGAAAATATGAAATTTTGAAGCACGTTTAGTTGAAAACTATGCCGAAAAAACTGATGTGGGTAGCATTACTTTCTCTACAGATTCAAATTTATAATGTACATTAAATTGGGTTTAATTTCTCAAATCGACACGGATACTTACTTGATATTACATCCAGTTTGTAGTTTTAATACGTCTTTTTCTATATGTCTTTGTTGTTTGTTAGTTTTAATACGTTTTTACCTCCTAAAAATTCTAAGAAATATCGGTTCGTCTTGGAGTAATCAAGTTTTTCTTATTCGTTTCCTCGTTAAAAAGATACATATAAAGAATGAATGTTTAGTCTTTTATTTCAGATTTTGACGGTTTTGACAGCTATTTCGCAAACAAAAAGGCTAGTTCTATTTTTTTTGGGTTATACTAAAATCTAATCAGCTCCAAAGTAATCTAAAAGTGAGTTACCAACCAAATTTTAAAAATTTGCTTCGAACAATTTTTTAATTGCAATGAAAAAACATCGACATCTTCTCAATAATTCCAAAATCTTTAATGCTTCGAAAATGGTCAGAGCTAGAGTAATGAGGTAATTTTATTCGATCTATCGTTAAAAATTACGTATAAAACAAGCAATTATCAACATATTTAGTCTTATATTTCTGATTTTGACGATATTTTAGGTCATTTTGCAAGAAAAAGAAAAAGTTTTAAAAGTTTTTTTTAATCGTATCGATATCTAATCAACACTATAGTAACCCACAAGAGATTTTTTATGGTATTTCATTAAATAGTTTTTGATATAAGGTGGATAAATTCATTGCACAGACACACTTTTAGTACATACAGATGTCACGTTAAAAATTGTCTTTCGTGTTCTAGAATGCTTGAAATATACAGATCCATGGAGTTTCAATTTTCGACACGAATTCAATTTTTTCCTATATATTACCATGTAAGGAAAGTAAAAATAGGAATTTAATAAATCTTTAATTGCTCAACATTGCTTTAATTTTGACCACCGTTTTGAGTTTTTCTTGGAAAAAATTATGCATAAAGGCACGTCAATCTATGATATTGATTATTAAAGGTCTTTCATACTTAAAAGAAAATCTAGTAATTTAGTTAATGTCTTGTCCACTGCTCCATTTTTATCTGGAAGGATGTCTGCAATGATGCTCTGTATTTCCCCCCCCCTTTTCTTTATATTTGTTCCATTTCTTAGCTTTGGTGCTCTTAGTGTCATTTTAATTTTTTTTTGTCATGCTGTGACTCATTTAATCTGTTTAATCGTGTTAAGACTTGTCTCTTCTTGCTGAGATATTTTTATTGGGTTTTGGCGCACTTCAATCTTGTTTATTAGTTTTACGTTTCGAATTGACTGTTCTTCATTTAGTTTTCTGATTAACTCTCATGTGGACTCCTTATCTACGACTTCAATATTTATATCCTTCTGTTTGTTTCTTTTTATATTTCTTTTTTTTGTGTGTGTGGGGGTGGGGGTTGTATTTTTAACTTAGAGTTTGTTGGGTTTTCTAGCTCTGACGAAGGGGGTTCGTCGTATCTTCAAAATGGACGTATGCCTTGTTATTCTACTTGATATTAAATTAATTGCTCAAATTTTCTTCATACTTTACATAAAGTGTTTTTTACGTATTGATTGCATATACAAGGTAGGATCAAAAAGTTCGGAGACTGTGCTAATATCTCCAACCCTGATTGGAGGAGAGGAGAACTATTTTACCGTGGCGTAGAGGCACATGTGACGCGAGATGTGAAAAGGAAGAAGCAAGTGTTTTCCCAGACATCGCGAGTCAGTGAACTGTAGTCGTTCGCGTTCGTCGGAAACAGAAATGGCGTTTGAAGAACAGCGTGCGAATATCAAATTCTGCCAACGTTTGGAGAAATAGCCAACAGAAACATCTCACCTCGCACATTGCAATCGCCGACAGATTGCACCTGCTAGCAGGTGCAATGTTTCTGTCAACGATTTCCTCAAACGCTGACAGAATTTGATATTCGCGCGCTATTATTCAAACGCCACTTCCGTTTTCGACGAACGCGAAAGACTACAGTTCACTGACACGCATTGTCTGGAAAAACCCTGCACTGCGGATTTGCTTCTTCCTTTTCACATCTCGCGTCGCCTCTACGTTACGGTAAAATAGTTCTCCTCTCCTGCGATCAGGGTTAGAGATATCAGCACAGTCTCCGAACTTTTTGATACTACACTTGTACTATTGTAATAAACGGATAATATAATTTCTAATTATTGCTTATTTCATTACAAGTATAAAGCAAATTTGTTTATATTCAACAATTTATCAATCAATAGCTATTGATTTTAATTTTGCAATGCTTTTCCCCTTTCTACAGGGTCGCAGGTTACACTAACTGACTAGCGCCTTTGGAATAATATAGGGTAAATCCGGGATAGGTTTACCCTATACCCCGCACCTTTTTTTAAATCAATGTTCAGAGAGCCATGGTGCACACACAAGAAACTTGTGTAGTCACAATTTATTTACATTTGGAAGGCATGTAGTAGGATAAAATAAATTATAAAATACTCAATAAGCAATTATAATTTATTTTGTAAATCCCGTAAATGCGGCATCTCTCCAGGTTCAGTCGGGTGTTACGTCGCACCATAAGGGTGACGCTTCCCATTTAACATAAATGAATTTTAATAGACGTACCAATTATTTTTCTTCAAAAAACATGTATATTTAAATATGAAGAATCCGATGTGGGCAGCACATGACTTTCCCTGCAGACTCATATTCGCGTTCTCTTTATTTTTTCAATAATTCATTATATTGAGTTTAATTGCTCAAAATAACAACCATAATTATTTAAAATGACACCGAATTTGCACTTTTAATTCAATTTTCGTTTTCATTTGGTTGCTGGGCTTATTTTCTAAGTGGTGTAACGAAAATGCGAAAAAACTAAAATATCTCAAGAACGGCTAGTCCTGATGTAATGGGGTTGATCTTATTCTTTTGAACGTTAAAAATTACGTATGAAACAAGCTTTTAATGGATATATTTGAGCATATATAGTCTTTTATTTTAGATGTTGACGATTTTTGCGGGTCATTTCGCAAAAAAGGCAGGTTCTTTTTTTTCGAATCGTATCAAAATCTAATCAGCACCAGGGTAACCCACAAGTGACTTATCTACTAAATTTTGTAAAATTTGATTTATTGGTTTTTCAGCTAGAGTGAATACAGGGATAAAGGCAATTTTTGCGGGCCATTTCGCAAAAAGAGGTGGGTTTTTTTTATCCCGAATCGTAGTAAAAACTAATCAGCACCAGGGTCATATACAAGTGACTTATCTACCAAATTTTATGAAATTCGGTTCATTTGTTTTTGAGTTAGAGGGGATACATACATGGCACAGACAGACACAGAGACACACAGACAAATACACAGGTGTCACGCTAAAAATATTTTTTTCGTATTCTAGAGGTCCCAAAACGTGTAGATCCGTCGAAAACTGGAGTTGCGATTTTTGGCATGATTCCAATACTTTCCCTATACATTAACATGTATTGCAGGGAAAGTAAAAAGATAGAAAACTGAAATTGCAATTTTGTAAAATATAAAAATTGACTAAATTCGAAAAATGTTTGCTTTAAGACTTTCCAACACAGTTGAAAAGTTTTTATGACTTTGTTCCTTTTGTCTGTTTGTCTGTCGGTTCACACGGTAACTTCCGAAAAAACGACTTTATCAAAGTGAAATTTTAGTATGTTGTTGAGACGGTCTGTAGGACAAATGGGAATGTAAATGAATAATATCACTCAATTAATTTTGGTTTGAATCCGGGTTGAAAAAGAGAAACACATTAAACTCTGTGGGACCTATTTTTTCAAAAAAAAAATTTAAGCAGAGTTAAAATTCACAAAGTGTTTTGAAAATTTTAGGAAATATTCAAATTATTCCATAAA
This sequence comes from Amaurobius ferox, assembly GCA_951213105.1. Classification (NCBI taxonomy): domain Eukaryota; kingdom Metazoa; phylum Arthropoda; class Arachnida; order Araneae; family Amaurobiidae; genus Amaurobius; species Amaurobius ferox. The sequence continues at coordinate 38,438,984 of OX578140.1, read as the reverse complement.
ATATATAGCAAAAAAATTTCAACAAAATATGTTCGGTAGTTTTTAAAATGAAAATTAAAATTATTACACCCATATTATATGGGGGGCGCGGTAGCCCATTGGTTAGCGCGCTGGAGTTGCACTCGGTAGGCCCGGGTTCGATTCCAGCCACTGCCGAAACTGCCGCCGTGTTCATGCGGAGTACGATCACGTTAAACATGTGGGTCCGAAAGTCCTTCCGAGAGGTTGGTGGTAGGGGAAGGAGGGTACGGTTCCTGTGGATGCCTCCCCCACTGGTTTCCGGTCCAAATTGGGTGGCACTTCCCGACCGTCCAAACAGTTACCTTACACCTTTCTGGTAGGTCGGACGGTCTGGGTTTCAACAACAACAACCCATATTATATGGAGAGATCACGTGACCCACTTCAAAATAAAATATGACATCCATCTTTTTTCCCAGTGTAAAAATCGTGATTTTAAAAGTTCTTTTAATTTTATATTTAATGTTGCATCCATCCTAAAACCGCTTTATTTTTGCGTATTTTCTGTGTATCTATATTCTATGACAACGCAATTACAATATTTTTGAGTTTAAACGATAATCAAACTTTGTTTATTTCTACAATGAAGCCTAATTTTAATGCATGCAGAATGTAAACAAGCGATTGCAAGATGAGTTGTATAGGAACTGCTGAATTTTTTTTCACACAAAATTATTTAGCTCTGGAGACTGGAATAAAAGTGATATAAATGAAATTTTCATTGCTTTTACATAGAGGATTTATATTTCGATGAAGTCATTGGAATAAAGTTAATTTTTTTCGATGTAGTTTGAAGTTTTCCAATATAATAAATTATTGTACTACTGTGATAATTTAAAATGTATCAGCGCTGAATGTACCGCATTTTAGAGATGTTTAAATAAAATTGCATTTCAGTTGGAAAGTGTTTCACAATCAATGCTTTTTATGATTGATCTTTCTTGTTCATTTTAACTCAGTTTAAGAATACAACCACCACAGATATTAATACACAACGGAGTAGGATCAAATTCGACTTAGATAGAACATAATTATGAAAATCTTATTATTTACTTATTTTTCAAATAACATTTGAGTGTACACATTTCTAGGGGAGAGATGTCGTACCTCACGGCCCCCTGACCTTGGATTTAAACATAGTGAAATCTCAATAAAAATACAAAGAGTATGCTTCATTCAAAAAGGAATCCACTGACATTTATATAGTATACAATTTACGGTAGCACAATAAATTATTTCATGATAAATTCTACAACTCATCTATGACATTTGTCAATTTCAGGTAAAAAAAGGCACAGGAACAAAATACTTTTATCAAACACATTTGAAACATTAAGTGTCCCACCATTGGTGTTTACTGCATTACCATCTTATGGTAAGTTTCAGAACTAGAGAGGAGGGGGGGGGGCGCAATTTATACTGGATACGACAACTATCCCGGAATCACCGTATCTATATATATAAAGAAGAAATGTGTGTATGTATGTATATATGATCCACCATAACGGAAGAACGGCCGAACCAAAGTTGATAAAATTTGCTATGTAGTCTTAGAATCACCCACTTAAAATATAGGCCATGTTTCGAGTTTCTACGACCAGTGGTTCTTGAGATATGAGTGGAAAAACTTCACTTTATCGTTTGTCTCATCATCACGGGAGAACTGCTGAACCGAATTTAATGAAACTTTGTGAGTAGCTTTGAAATAGCCCTCCATAAATTTAGTCTAAGTTTCGAGCTTCTAAGACCAGGAGTTGTTGAGATATTGATGGAAAACGAAACATTTTCCTAGGAGTTCTACTCTCTAACTCCATGATTCCCAACAAAAAAGATTGGAAATGGTTTAAAATGTGAAAATCAATTAAGTCTCTGAATTTTGTGGGAGTTTATTGAATGTATTAGTCACTTTTGAAAATCGCAGGTTTGAGATATGAATTTAAATGGAAACTATCACCATGGTTAATTTCTCACAGGCTTACTCAACAACGAAAAGTATTAAGAAATCACAAGAAAGATCAATCGTGCATAAAGCATTGATTATGAAACACTTTCCAACTTTAATTTTATTTAAACATCTCTAAAATGCGATACATTCAGCTGTAATATATCACGATACTGTAATAATTAATTATATTTGAAAACTTAAAAACTTCATCGAAAAAAAACGAACTTGATTCAAATGACGTCAACGAAATATAAATCGCCTGGCTCTTTACGGTTTTTTACGGCAGTTATCGTGCTAACGGACAGACAGACAGACAGAATGAACAAAGTCATAACCACTTTCTAACTATGTTATGTTAAAAATGGTTATTTAATTATCAGCATTTTATGAGGAAGATTCTTTCTTATGCTCCTAGTGACTTATATAATGCAATGATTTTTTTTTCTTACATAGTGCAATGAATTTACTTCCTTCACAGTGAAAAAACAATGTATAAGATTCACGGCCCTATATGTTCCGGTGTAATTTTTATCAGAGTTTTACATCGTAAATCCCGAGCAACGCCGGGTAATCACTGCTGGTATAGTATATTTTATAATGTAAAATAATTATCAAGAAATGAATTGACTTTGAATGGATAAAATACCTGTAGGCCGAAAATTCACGAGAAATACTACATGGGAAATATATTTAGAATTTAATTCTTTAACTACGATTCTCCGAACAAAATTTAAAATTTTTAGTCACCCCAGTTCGTCTTTTGCTTTGGTCATTTATATTTCACATACATGATCCTATACATAGATTTCTATGCAAAAGATCACAAACATTTGTCGTCAGTATCATTAAATTATTGTTGCCAAATGTGTTGCCAAATGTGTTGCCAAGCATGACAGACAGATGTATTAACTTTTATTTTTCTATATTATTAAGGCATTTAGGACAGCGCAATGAGCCCGCAAAGTAGAATTTCTTCTAATATGGAAATTAAGAAATATTTTTATGTAAAGTTTAGTGCAACTTTTGTAGTGATTTTTATTTTTCTTACAATACATGGTAATGTGTACCTGACGTCTCTGTGTGTGTGTCTGTTTGTATCTGTCTGTGCAATGTATGGTATCTATTCTAACTCAAAAACCAATTGACCAAATTCCATAAAATTTTATAGGTAAGTCACGTGTAGGTTACCTTGATGCTGATTAGATTTTGGGTACGATACTGGGAAAAAAACTGCCTTTTTACTTTCCTTTTATACATAATGTATAAGGAAAGTATTGTGACGGGGTCGAAAATTCGAATTCGAATTTTCGACGGGAGAGCACGTTTCAATCATCCCTGATCACGAATCAAACATTTTTGAAGTGATGTCTGTGTGTGTGTGTGTGTGTGTGTGTGTGTGTCAGTGAGTCTGTGGAGACGATAACTGACGAACGAATGGACCGATTCGAACAAAATTTGATACAAAAATTGCAATCCGTAAACACTGCAAGCCTATTGTTTTTATACGCAACCAAATGTTCAGACCCCCTAAATTTTCGAAAGAAATTTTGAAAAAATCGTCAAAAAATCAAAACCGCTCATAAAGTTACGCAAATAGACATTTCTTATTCATTTTTTCATTAGAAAACGATTGACATAAATTTTAGAACGCTAACATGAACCGTTCTCAAGATATTGCATATGTTTCAAAAAAATTATTAACAAGTCATATAAAATAAAAAAAATAGTTCCTATTGAGAAACATATTCACTTTTCATATGTAATACCATGCGATAAACTGGGTGACATAATTCTCGTGGAACTAGCTCGTTCCATTCATGAAAAAAGATACTTTGAGTAATACTTTTGTATTTGAACGCCAATAGTCATTTATCTGATGTAAGAATAATTTATTTCTCTTTCCATAACGCTTGGCGAGGTTTTGACGACGAATTTGGCAGAATATCGCCAACTTGGTGACATTTTTAATGGTTGCCAAATTAACAACAATCTCACCAAATGGATAAAAATGACGCTACATCAATGAAAATGGCGACTAATTGAAGAAAATTCAATATCTTGGAAAAAATATAAGTATCTACTATAAGAATAACATTTTTTTAACTGTAAAAGTAGTAAATTCATTGCATTATATAAGGAAAGTCATATGTTGCCCACATCAGATTTTTTACGACATGGCCTGCAAAAATTGTCAAAATCTATAATAAAAAACTGTGTATGCTCAAATGTATTAAACAAATACTTGTTTTAAACGTAATTTATGACGATGAAAATAATAGGACCGATCCCATCTCCATAGGACTAACTGTTCTCGAGATCATTTAGTTTTTTCGCATTTTTTGCTACGCCGTCTTTGAAAACACTTCCAGTGATCAAATGAAAACAAAAATGGAATTAAAAGTACAAATTCAATGTAATTTCAAATAATTATGAGTGTTATTTTGTCCAGTTAAACACAATATAATGAATTATTAGAGAAATAAAGAAAAAAAAATGAATTTGAATCTCTAGGGAAAGTCATGTGCTGTCCACATCAGATTTTTTGTCATTCCCGCTATGATGGAATGAGTTTACTCTAAGTTAAAATTTAAAATGGTGTGTGTTAAGGCGATTCGCGTAAAATAAATTGCAAACAATTGCACGTTAAGATATTTTGAGAGCAAACTAATATTAATAAGCTAATATGTATGACTCAATAATTTAAAAATCTTATTCAAGAACTCACACATTCGTTTTAAATAAAATATATTTAGAATAATTTAGAATATATAAATAAATTAATATAATTTTATCATTTCAAATTAAGTATTTAATTGTTTATGTATTCATTTATTAAAATAAATTTCTAAAAAAAAATATTAAAGAAAGGAATGCTTAAAATCAAAAGGTAAAATTTCTTTGAAACACATATATAACTACTGGAGTAATTACATTTTAATTTTTCCTTCGCTTCGTCATGAATATTCATTTTAACATTCGCTTTGTTTGAAAATTTGAATATTCATAAAGTTTACTTTGCAAAACTAATTTTGTCTGGCAAGGTCAATTTAAAACTTGGTTATAAGAGAGCAACGCATTTTAAACATTTTCGATGTTCATTTTCAGAACTTTACTCTAATGTCTTTATAAATATATTCCACTCTTAGTTAATTGTAGATTCGAATAAAGACTTGGCTATGCAGTTGTGAAATATTTTATATACAAATAAATTTTATAGCTTAAGAAATGTGTTTGGAATTTATTTTAGGGAATATGTGTATTCAGAGATTATATTTTATATTTCAATATTGTAAAAAATATATAAAAATATATTCAGAAGCAAAATTAAAATAAAGTTCAAAAATACATATAAGTTCATAAATATAAGCAAAATCGAATGAAAGCAAAATATATGAAAATACAAGTATAAGCGAAGCTAAATAATGAAAATATAAACAAAGCTGAATAGAAATGCACTGAATAAAGACATACTTTAAGTAAAATAAATAACAGATTTTCAAAATATTTCACAAGAGAAAAAATCTTACGCGGACAGCACATAACTTTCCCTACAAACTCATTCGTTTTTATCTCTCTTTCATAATGCATTAAAATCAATTTAATTGCATAAAACACGGATAATTACTTGAAATTATATCCACTTTGCAGTTTTAATATATTTTTCAAAATATATTAAAACTTGCAAAACGTCTTTTGCAAAACGTCATCACCCATTTCAATAAACAGGCCACTCAATACGCTGCTCATACCTCAGGGGGAGTCGAGTGGTCTGGGTTTTCGACCCATTTCAAAACGTTATCAGTTCTCCAAAATTCAAAAGCCTTAAATCTTGCAAGAACTTTGAGTAATGAGTTTGGTCTTATTCGTTTCGTCGTCAAAAATTACGCATAAATCAACTACCTAATCAATACATTTGAGCATATTTAGTTTCTTATTTTTGATTTTAACAATATTTGGGCGTCATTTAAAAAAAAAAGCAAATTCAATTTTTACTAATCAACAGCAGAATAGCCCACAAAGGATTCACCTGCCAAATATTGTGATATTTCGTTGAATAGATTTTGAACTAAAGTGGACACACACACACGCACACACACATGTCACGCTAAAGATAGTTTTCATTTGGTTCAGTGTGCCATAAACGTATAATCCACGTATTGCAATGAAAGTAAAATATCTGATGGGAGTAGCACAAAACTTACCATTAATACCACTAATGTTTAAAGAATTTGCAAATTATTTACTTTTAAGAGATCCCTTGCAAGTTCCTGTCTTATAATTTTCAGGAACATTGTAATTCCCGTGAATTTTGCGAAATACTTTCTTTGGAGTTGCAATTTGCACACCACTTAGGTAGCAATGATTGCTTCATAACTTTCTTAATACGAACAAACTAAAATAATAATATTAATAACAATAATAGTACTTTTATACCTGATATTTATACTGTATCTAATGATTTACTTGCTACCCATAAGGTACTCACACTGGTTACCAAAGATCGATTTCAATTTATAAAAAAATTTCCAGTTAACAAGGAAAAGGAAATTAAGAAGATTCATTTCTCAACAAATTATATTTTCTTTGCTTTCTGGTCATGGTTCTATACATCAGACATTTTGTTATAGGAGTATACGCGTTGGACGAAATACGCATCTCTATCATATACATCCTTATCATATGCATCACTATCATATGCGAAACGGCTCATTTTCTTAACATCACTGAACTTGGCAGATATATCAGTAAAAAGTATGCTACAAATTCTTGTCTCAATCTGAGTTTTTCAAGAATACCAAGGTGAATTTAGAGGTGTGACTCGAGACTTGGTTCTGACAGAACCAGGCATTGTCGACATCCTGCACACACAAAATAGGGATTTCTTCAGAAAACAATGACATCAGTACTTTAAATTCGTGACAGTCTGAGTTAATTTTAAAATTTCTTTTAACCATATCGATCAGGAATTTACCATTGTAACAGAAATCCATCACCTTTGTAGAAAGCCTTGCTATTTTAATTTACCGGATCATTTTGAACAATACTTTTGCTTTGCATTTCGATCAATAATACCTGTATATCGTTCGAATTTTATTTGTATGTTTTAAATATGTCCAAGTTTCGTCTAAAGCATCGTTTTTCAATGTGTGTTCTGCGAAACCTCGAGAGTCCACGACAGTATTCCATGGATTCTACGACGTGGTAGTTTCGTGTAAATTTACGTAAAGAAAGTACTAGTAAAATGTTGAATGCATAATTTGGACCACAGTGGACTTTTCTCATTTTGCGGTTCCGCCATCAAGTGGAATTTTGAAAGGGTTCCGCGACCAAAAATGTTTGAAAAAACATTGCTCTAATCGGTGATCATTTTAGACCATACTAGTATATCATGTTCTAATCTGGAAAACTGGTTCAGATTAGAGCATATTATACGTGTTGCCACTTTTGCAATGAAAGGTGTGATTCAGGACACCTGCACAGTCCATTTCATCTATAGAGGAAGTACTATGATCCAAGTAGCTCAGTGGATAAAGCGTTGACTGGCCAGGAGGATCGATGATTAGAATCATGACTGGGACATAAGTACTAATGGTTAACCCTTCGTTTAACTTAACCCTGCAGGTAAGATGCAGTAGATCACTGTGGTGTAAAGGTATTCAAAACAACCAAATTTCAATTTTCCAAACTCTCTATGATTTACGGCAGTAATTTATTTTTAATTCACAAGTATTATGATAAACAGGATGCTATCCTGGAAAATAGAACACACCAATTAATAGGTCGTTTAGATCGGAAGGTAATATAGGACCCTCTTCCACAATAGAATAAAAATCTTTCGTATGAATAGGTAAATGGATTAGAACGTTATGACTTAACATGGCGAATATCCGTTGTTTGAAGTTGACTTCAGACACAAGTTTTTTACACATAGTGAAAGAACAAGATAATTATATCGGGTATGATCACTTGATGCAAAAAGATTTACTTATATTTCACATTGCTTCTTTAAGATAACGTTTATGAATATGTAGGACATGCCTTCAATGACATTATAAGGGAAAAACTCAGTCATACGGGGTTCCTAAGAAAGTCTTGAAACATCCCAATAACTTTGTAAAGGACGTTTCCATGAGTGTACACGTAAAGTCTATCTATAGTCAATAACCAGGCACGATCGAAAAAAAGTGATTGCATCGCTTTTAGAGGAGAATTTATAAGGTACAATAACAAACTCAGCAAAGCGAGATAGCAGAAAAATATCAATTACAAAGTTATCTAATCAGTAGGAATAGGCGATAAAACTATTACAGTAGGCATATATTTCACACAATAGGTGGATTACTGTTATATTCAGGAATATTAAAATAAATACTAACACTCAAATGCACTAAAATGAAAACGTTAGTTAAAATAAATATTAATCTAAAGTAAAGCTTGTTTGAAATGCTCTCCGTCAGCAACAATGCATATTTGAATTCGAAAAATAATATTACCGTGTACTTTAATAAACATTGCAGATGTCACCGTATTATAATTCCTGAAGATGCGTCTGTATGACTGGTATCTATTGTCTTCTATATACGCGTTTCGTATGTTCCTGGTGTCTATTTCTACTAATTATATGATGCTATACTACTTTGCAATTGTATTTTTACGTCTATCTTACCTTTTTGATGAGTTCGTTATTCCAACTTTTTAAATTCTCCACTAGAGGTACTGGGAGTACTTTCATTCGGTCGAGCATGGTCACTTTACTCTAGATATAGACCTAACGTGTACACTCTTTAACCTTTCCTTTCAAAGTTATTGGGGTGCTTAAGGACTTTTCTAGGGAACCTGCATGCATAGCTTAAAAATATATGCAAAACTGAATAGAAATGAAACTGAATTGCATACTAAATTTGGACTTTCCAGCCGCTCCGTTTTTCGAGCTATTCCCAAAAACTGGGTATATTTCTATGTCATTCTATGACATTTATTATTCATTTCTATTGTATTTCTATGGCAGACTATTTCATTTCCCAGGACAGGCTAGCTCGATGATATTCAAAACAGTTAAAATAAACCATAAAGAACAACGACATGCTAAATTTGTAGGGTTTAGCTGTTTTGGATCTCGAGTTACTCGTATTCCCCCAAAAACGAGAACATTCCTATGGTGAGCTCAAGACAGGCTACCCCAATAAAGTTAAAAATCCAAAGAATGAAAATATACTACAATAGATAAGAACATATTGAATTTGGACTTTATATATAGTTGCTTAGGTTCTCGAGTTATTCCCCAGAAACGAGTACATCCCTATGGCGGGCCGAAGACGAGCTAGCCCGATCATATTGAAAATTATAAGAATTAAAATATATCACAAAAGATAACGACATACCAAATGTCATGCAAGTGTCCCTAATCACGCTAGCGTAAGTGTCCCATGTAAGTGTCCCTAAGTGCGAATTAAATGATTGCGGCGCGTACTTATCTTCATGACTGGATCATGCTGCATCTTATTTTTCAATTATTTAATATTTGTTCTCAGTCATTTAAAGTTTTTGTATAAAACTCTTCTATATTTGCAATGAGAATATTATTGCGTTAGAGAACATTACAAATTTAATAATTATAATACTATATCTTATATTTTTTCTGTCAGTAAGGTTCTTCCCCGACGCATCCGAAATGTCGGCATACCTGAGCACAAATCAAAGAACTCAGGCTTGGTTCCTGATTCCATTCGATTGTAATTTTCTAGTGTAATGAATATTTTATAATAGGTGATTGAGCAAAAATGTAGTAGGGTAATCGCTAAAAGGATTTGGCGGTGGATATAAGAAATTTCCTGACATGGCCTGGGTGGTGTAGAAGTCTACACACCTAAGTGCTGATCAGAAGACTCATTTTCCGGTTCTAAACCTATTATGATTCCTATGTAAAATAAATATTAATGTTTTATATTTTTTATGCCACCCGTCCTATTTTCATATGAATATTCTAATAAATTATTCGCCAAAAATGCCTAATCTGAATTTTTTTTCAACTTCTTTGCATAATTTTACATAACAGTCACAATTGAAGTTAAATAGGCTTGATCATGATACAGAAGAATTGATTTTTGTATTTAATTGGATATTTTTTGTTATACTCATGCGCATTAAGGGGTGTTGTTTGTCCTCACAACTGTTATTCATTATTGAAAACTTATATTCAACTGAATTCCATTTATATTTTGTCTATGTGTTCATTGGATTTTAAAGTCATTTGAAGGTCACTGGATTCTAAAATTTCGGTTATTCTTTTTCAGTCCACTTCTATGTTCGTCGATAAAGTGGTGAGTAGATTTTTGTTGTCTGTTGAGTAAAATTCTAATCTATAACGGAAAATTAAAGTAGTTTTCAGAAAATAAAAGCATTTAACGCTTAAATCAAAATATTTATGAGATGAAATTCCATTTCTTGTAGTTGAAGACCCAGACCGACCGGCTCGTCAGCAGGGACATGAGCAACCGATTAGTCGGCCGGACCATTTCTTGTAGTGTAAAAACTCACTACAAAATGCGAGAATAGACTTAACATATAATAATATTTGAGTGTGACACTGAAACTACTTATGAGAGGCTAATTTTTCTTGTGGTTTATTAGCTGCATATATATTGATGGTGTGGATGGTGCATAAAAACGCTTACTAAACTGTTTTTTTTCACCTAAGCTATTGCAATTTTACATTTTAAATTATTTTTTCCTCACTCACTCAAATATAAAAATATTATTTTTATCTGCTCTAATCTAATGTATAAAAGGTAAAATTCGGATGGACGCTTTTAAATGAAATGTCACCTAAACTAAGTAACGAATTTTGATGATTTTCTTTTCAGATAATGAGATTGAGTCTAGGACATATTTTAATATAAGTTTAATTACCCTCATTAAAATTAAAAACATATTTCTGTCTGTCTCTCTGTCATCATTTATGTTCTAAAGACAGAGAAAAAGACGAGATTTGGAAGGAAAGTAAGTTCTTCCCTGTTTTCTTCCAAAGTTACTTTCTTTGGGAAATTTTAAACTGCTAGGAAAGTATTTAAAGCAAATATTACTTTAATCCTTTGTTTATTTGGTAAAAATCACATTTTTATTTGAAAAGTTTTAACTTTATATCTAATTATATTTATATTATTTTATAATTGTTTATAAATTCTAACCAACACTTTTTTATGTTCTATGTGATATGTTTAGGTAGTAATGTAAATAAGAATTTACTATTTGTATGCATTTCGTGAAAAAAAAACGGAAGTAAAAAGATATTAGAACTTTATAAAAATTGACAATCAGAATTGATTAGCTTGCAAGCTTTCATCAGAGAAAAATATTTTTAACTTTATATATATATATATATATATATATATATATATATATATATATATATATATATATATATATATATATATATATATATATATATATATATATATATATATATATATATATATATATATGATCACAGTTTTAAGGACTAATAAATAGTATCAATACTTCACTGTATTAGGTATTTTTCAGTATAAATAGTTACAGAGATTACTATGAATTTTTAAAGTGTTACGCTCAAATATAATATATTTAACACCCCTACTAAGAAACAAAAATGTAAATAATCAAAAACCTTAATTTTGAAATAGAAATCCGTTTCTTGTACTAACCGAAGAAAACATTTTTGCTCTTTTTTCGACGATTTCAAAATTGTCGTCTTATTTAGAACACTGTCCAAGAGCACTTATATTAACTCGAGGACGACTCAACGGATTTATAAACTGGATTTACATTTTTGACTGATTTGTTAAGCTTAATTAGGATCAAGTTTAGGAGCAAATTTAGGAGCAAGGACCGCTGTTATCTGAGATGTGAACACACCTCCGAGTCAGTTACTTCTCTTGAAAGACAAAAATGAATGCTCTAATCATACATTCTGACCTCTCATTGTCTCAGTTGATAGCACTAAAAGAACTCTTTTATAATCAACGAGTAACAATATATCTTTTCATCGTAAATATGAAATTCGGGATTGATCACGGAGCGGGTGCCATTTGGTATATTGGACGTACAGGAAAAGGGAAATTCGCGTTCTCCAAGATGTCGAAATGTCCTTCTCATCTATCGTACCAGGCTTAAGCAAACCTCCATTCGAATTGAAAGGCTATTGAATACCGAGCTTCTTTACGATGAGTAACGAGCACATGAATAATCTAACCGGCGCGTGTGCTTCTAACTTTCGCGGCGCCATTAATCCAATGGGAATTAGGAGAATCATTGGCAGATAACGAACAGGAAACATTTCATTAAAAGACATATGTCAGAGCAATCGCGGCCATCAAACATTCAGGCGCGGGCGCGTTACCTTTTTCTCCTTGTAAGCTGTTACAGATAATTACAGGTATTTATACGCCCTGGATTAATGGACAGATACAGAAATACCGCGAAAATGAGTTGGAGTGTGTCAGTCGGAGGTGAAATAATGATAAAGAAACGCCGGATGTTTAACTTGCCCCTTCGAGCGTGAGGAGCCAACGATTTGGGGAAGTTGATGATTTTGCCCTGCTTCAACGAGTAATAGCCCAAAATGGAACTGCAGGGGTATGAAATAGTTATTTGTTGTAAATACATCACTTTAGAAAAGTGGATAGTTTTTACATTCGTGACGATTCCCGTATAGAAAAGGATTTCTAGCAGCGAAACTTTATTCGAGATTAGAGGCTGCATTGTTGGACAGGGAACATTTAAATACACGTTTATTCAAATTCTTTACGCTGTTGCAAATCCTGAATCAATTTAATCAAGCATACATTTCGATAATTGAATCGAGCAAATTTTTTAACAATATGAAACAGTGTTTCTGTTGGTTGTATATTGTTTCTTTGCATCACGAAATCCTTGTTAATATCAGTATCATCGCCTAGGGGATCATAATCCTCCCTTCATAGGCTCTTTTTCTATTCCTGTATTGAAATGAAACTTATGCTATTTAAAAAGAAAACTTGCAGTAAAACCTCCTTAATGAACTCTCCCGAATATCGTATAACTCCATTTAACGGACATTAAAAAAAATTCCTAGTAAAAAACTTATATCCGGCTCTGTATTTTTGTCCATAATAGTCCCTCCGAATTATCAATAATGAATTAATGGATCTGTAAGCAGCATTTGCTAAAAACGCGTTTATATTTCATAAATATGCACAGAAATCCTTATTTAAAATATACATTTCAATCATGCATTCAAAATATTCACGTAAATTATGTATTTCAATGATATGCCCTTTAATTATATTTTAATTCTATTGTTAATGGAACATACTGAAAAATAAAAATTTTTATTTAGGAGAATAATAACGGAAGTATTTCTAAATGATTGTAAAATGAGCGAGATATACACTCTAAGACAAAAAAATCGAAGCACCCGACAAAATAATCCGATAGTAATAAAACTATACATGCAAACACCTGTCGACCGAATATGCAAATGATCAAAAATTCGAAGCCAATGAATGAATAGTCGGAACTACAGAGCATTGAAACTGAGCACCATGCTGGTGTATATAAGAGCGAACCTCGCTTTCAGGAACAAAACGTGCAGTGGATTTCGATTGCGTTTACGTACCTTGATTATAACAATGCCTCGCCGGCGAATTCGCGGTCACTACGAGCATATGGAGGAGTTTGAAAGAGAGTGGGCGTTCGGACTGCATGAAGCTGGATGGACACATCGAAGAATCGCTCGACATTTGGGTAGGAGCGATGAAGCAGTTAGACGATGTTAGCAGGAATGGGTCCGGAATGGCAGATTTCAGCGGCAAACGGGCAGCGGATGGCCTAGAGCGACGACAGAATGGGAAGATAGAGCGATTGTCAGAGCAGCTGTAACAGCACGAAATTCGTCGTTATCAACCATCCAACGTGTGACAAACACGAAAGTGACCACCCGGAGCATTAATAGAAGACTACGGGAGCGGAACCTATACTCGTGGTGCCCATTACGCTGCCTACCACTGATCAGTATGCACCGTCAACAGCTATTGCAATGATTCCGGGCCCAATCAACGTGAAATTGTTCGGATTGGGAACGAATTGTCTTCAGTGATGAGTCCCGTTTCGAACTGAATCCCGATGTGTTTGGAGACAGTCCGGGCATCGCCAGGATTCTGCTGTTACTGTCACACGCCACACGGCTTGATAACATAAAGTTATGGTCTGGAGTGCCATTTCGTTTGATAGCCGACCCTTTTGATAGTCCTCCGTGCACCATCACATCACAGCGGTACGTTGCCGACATTCTACAACCCGTTGTATTGACATGCCTTTCGCAACAACTGGGGATAACTTTTCGGCAAGATAATGCCAGGCCACATACGGCACGCGTCTTTATTGATTGTCTACTCTACGTGCTTACGACATACTTCCTTGGCTAGCCAGATCCCCAGATCTCTCGCCTATTGAGCACATTTGGGATGAGATGGGGCTTTGCCAGCGACCATCCCCGAATGTAGACGAATTAGCTCATCAATTGGAGGCCATTTGGAACGACATCCCTCAGAACACCATCCTACAACTTTAAGTATCAATGCCACATCGGGTAATAGTTTGTATCAAGGCCAGGGGTGGACTAACCCCATATTGACTTGCTCATTTTGTGTAGATCTTTCAGTGCAATAAATCATCCAACTGTTCTGAAATTCTAATCATTTCTTTTTCTGTACATCCACATTACACGTACCAAATTTTGTCTCATTTGGATAATTATTTCTTGGTGCCTCGACTTTTTTGTCATAGAGTGTACTAATAGAAACTCAAAATGATAGTCTGGAAGTTGCCATTAAGTTTTATTATAGAACCTGTCATAATTAAATGAAGTATGCTCATCTAATAAGAATCACGTCCTACTTTTTCATGCATAGAAACGCGTAATCAGCATTTGGTATCCTATATAAGTATCAGAAATGTAGTCTTGGACTTTTTAATTGCAAGTTTCTAAATTTTAAAATTAAGAAATTATTTTTTTTAAATTGAAATTTAAGAATTTAAAAGTGTATCATAAGAATGCTGGAGTTGGATGAAAAAAATCTCAGAAAATTTAAGAAGTATGAATTTTCTAGTTGTTACTCCCTTACAATATTTTGGCGACACTACTGATTAAGGTTTGTAGAACAATCAATAATTTATAATACATCTTGATTTTAAGTTCCTGCTTAATAGAGAGTAACGGGCAGTATTATACTAGTACTGAAAATATGATATTTTATGTTTTATATAATACTTATTATTTTCTGGTTATCTTTGTGAAATGTCTTTTAAGGTAATTACCAATAAACGATGAAGAAGACATAACAATACTTTTTAAATATGTATAGATTAACGTTTTAAATATGTTAGAATGTTTGATGAGACATAAATCTTTCATTATGAAAATGAAATCAGAAATGTCAGAGAATGTAATAATCAAAGTTAAATTACTGTTAAATAAGTTAAATACGTTAGCCGAAATTATCAGCAGTTCATATTTGTACTATAGGAATTTACAAAGAATTAAAATAAATTATTTTTGGAAGGGGAACAGTAAATTCCACATAATCAAGTTCATTTATTGAAAAAATTTAAAAACCGTGATTTCTCGAACTTTCAAATTGTCTCAAAATAAATAGACATTTTCTGGCCTTTTCATTTAAAAAGGGCAATAAAATTATTCTTTAAATCACACCAACCGCTGCTGTTTTATAATTTTCCTTAACTTTAAATTGATTTAAAGTAAAGGAAAATGCATGTGTCATATACTAATGAAGAATCTGATATAGTTATAATGCTCTAAAAAAAGAACTTGACTATTTTTCAAACATTATACATCTATGTCCTGTTGTAACCTTTTAGCCTTAATACTTTCTCTGAAATAAGCAATAAATATCACAGAGAAACATTCTGGTGAAATTGAAAACTGAATCAAATTTTGATATATTTCTTTTTTTTAATCATGTATGACTGCATTTATGTTCAAGAGATATTGCATTTTTTTAATGTTTTGCCCAAAATTAAAAAAGAAATATTCAATTTAATCAAGTCGATCTTTAATAAGAAATTTAAATGTAAAATTAGAAGAGAAAACCAAGTATTCTGTAAAATGATATTTTTAAATTCCCACTTAATGTTAAAATCAAGAACGATTCCAAACATACCAAATACTGACCCACCTAGACGGCATTTAATATGTTTCCATAAATGATAACCATTATAAAGAAACATATCTTTCCTAGTATATAACAGTATCCATTGATGAATTTCGCACTTTTATGCATTCTGAAGCACGGAACGACTGTAGTTCATACTCAGCAGATGTATATATGCAGTTCTCTGCAATGGGAGCGCGATCCAAGCTTTGAGCTGCATTTAAATGAGTTTTGTGGGCATGATATAAAGAAAGTTCTAGGTTGTTTTCAATTATTTCAAATATGCTGCCCACACATCCGACTTTTACGCCTGAAGAATACAGTATCAAATGTATCCATGTTTAAAGTTACTAAGAGTAAATAGTAAATGATAGGAGAAAACATGAAACTTTCTTTTAAAATTTCAAAATTTTATATTTTTCTTCAAGTAAAACTTTTATTGAAGCTACAAAAGCACTTTATATTTACAGGAAGGTGTAATTAATTGAAAAATTTTGGAAGAATTGCAATAAGCTAAACATATGTTGTTTTCATTGTGATGTGAAATAAACTTCATTGTGCCTATCATTGCAAGTGGCATAAGAAAAATTATCCATTTCTCAAATTAATCAAACATGAAAAAAATTGCTCTAATTTATCATTTTAGAAATCAACACTCATCTTGATATCTTTACTGTCACAATTAACGTTTTGTCACGTTATACAACCAATATTTAAAAGCAAGCTAGAGTGTAGTTAATTTTGTATAGGAAACATATTATTTCGTGGAAAATGATTAGAATTAGAAATTTTGATGAAAACAAAGACCTCCTGAATATCCTTCGAACAGTTTCTTAAAGATATAAATCTCTCTCATCGTGAACACAGGGTGTTTAAAAAATTGAATGGTGGAAGCTATTTTTTTACTGTTGGTTCTAGATACATAGTTCCAATTGCAAACATACTTTAAATAAGGTAAGAGATTATGAAATAGTAATTTAAATCATGTGCAACGTTTTTGTAAAAAATAAAAAAAGAATTATACCGTCCCTGTAACGAAAATATTTAAATTACAGAAATCATGTCAATACTTTATTTAGTCAAACTAATGAAAATTTGGATCTCAAAAGTTCGAATGTAGGACAGAATAAATTGTCAAACTTCCTGACTTACACAACTTTCTAGTGACTTTTCGATACTTTTGTAATTACCAAAATTCATGAATCCAGGGGCCGTTCAGAAATGGAAGGGATTCACAGAAATCATTTAATAAAGTTTTAAAATGTTTTTTTTTCAGCAGTTTGTTTTTTAATCTATTGTGGATATACAGATGATATATTAGTAAAAGTTATTTTAACCCTTAAATAAGGTAAAAAAAAACTGATAATTGTGAATTTATTGGTCTGGCAAATATTTTCCTAACGGAATCAGTGAAAAAATAATCATGTCCTTTAATTTTTTTAAATCGGTTGTATTCAGAAAAAGATCACCATAGATTACATTTGCAGTAAATCATAACCATTTTACAGAGTTCGGCATTACTGAACAGCATCATAATTCAAACTCTATTCTTAATTATGTAACTGTGTTACTTGGATACTTAAATACAAAATGTGAATCGACATAATGGTGGCGTTATAGCTTTGCTGAAATATTTGTATAAAATAAATTTCAATATGTAATAAATGTTTTAGTAACTATTTGCAACAATTAATTTGTGGAGCGCTCTTATTTTCCAATGAAAATTTTAATCAATGACAACTATGTCAAATTTGATCTTATTACAATAAAATTTTAATCTGTCTGTTTTATATACAAAATACAGTATGGGTAAAATTTTTGTAATTTGACTTTTTTTCACTAGAGGGGTTGTATAAGAAGTTATTTTTTTAATGTTCTACAAAAATATTAAATACCATTTAAATTTCTATTTTATAACTTCTTACATTAAAGCATTTCTGCAATTGGAATAATTTGTCTGCAACTAACGGTTAAAAAAATGCCGCTGTTTACTTTTTTAAAACACCCTGTATACAGGGTGCTTAAAAAAAACGTATTACTTATGAACCGTTAGTTAATATATACTTCCAATTGAAAATTGCTTTAAATCGTAAGAAAAATTATATCAAAGCATTTACAAGACTGTGTCACGTAGTAACATAAAGAATATAGAAAGTAACTTTTATATGGCCAATTAGCGTAGAAGGTTCTATTATTGAAAAAAATTACATACAAATTAGAAGCCATTAAAAAGTTGATAGTTTCAAATGAAAAACTCATAATTATATTTATGAGAAAAATTTTTGGGGTCCGTATATCAATTGGATAATGATTTGCAACTAAAACAAGCAAGAAAAGTGTACTAAAGCTTCATTTTGGAGGTGGTCTCTAAATTCTTTCGTAAATTGATTGATAAAAGCCTCTTCTTCTGGTACAAGCCAAGAATTTTGTGTTTTTCCCCACGCTTTGATTTTAAAGGTATAGATGCCAAAAATGGCTAATTATACATTGAAGTTTATAAACACTTTTTGAGTTATTGAATATTTTTCTGTAAAATGGCCCTATAAAATGTTTGATTTCGTATTTTCATGCAAATACTTCCCCCAGTTTTTGAAATGTTTTAGGCAAGCTTTTCCAACTATTCACATCAATTTTCCAATTAGAAGTACGTGTCTATCATTAATGGTTGAAATTCGTAAGCCTAATTAGTCTTTTTGAAGCACCCTGAATGTTTGAATATGTATGTCTATATACTATGTGTGTGTGCATGTAGAGGTGTTGTTGTTGTTGAAACCCAGACCGTCCGACCTACCAGAAAGGTGTAAGGTAACTGTTTGGACGGTCGGGAAGTGCCACCCAATTTAGACCGGAACCCAGTGGGGGAGGCATCCACAGGGACCGTACCCTCCTTCCCCTACCACCAACCTCTCGGAAGGACTTTCGGACCCACATGTTTAACGTGATCGTACTCCGCATGAACACGGCGGCAGTTTTGGCAGTGGCTGGATTCGAACCCGGGCCTACCGAGTGCAACTCCAGCGCGCTAACCAATGGGCTACCGCGCCCCGCATGCAGAGGTGTGGAGGTGTGGATACGATACGTTGAATGAATGCACCTTGCACTATAAAATTTAAAGTGTCGATATATTATTACAAGACAAATTAGCTCCAGTGTTTCAGTTAGCTGGATGCTATAAATAAAAATCAAGCAGTGGAATGAGGTCGTAGTTCAACTTAAAAATTTAAATTTTTTTGTACTGCACATCATTAGACCACACATTCATTCGAAATTTAAATATTTCATGACATTAATCTCCATGGAACAACATGATAATTTACAGAACATCGGTGGTAGTACAGTACATTCTTTGCAGAACCCTGATTGTTCGAATTACGCTACGGATGAAAATAACATTAAGATAGTATATATTTATAAAAGTCAGTCAACTGCATTCAATTCATAGGCATCACAGAGCTGTTGCAAATTTAAAATTAGAGGATCGGTCGATCCCGAGATTTTCCACCCAAAACAAGTGGGCATTAGACCTCTGAGCCAAACTATATACATTTTAAAAATTTACTTTCTGCACTCACATCTGCGCAATATACTCTGGATACAACACAAATGGAATCCAAATCACGTCAGCGCAGTTTTCGAAATTATGAAAAACCAACGACTTTGATAAAATCCCTTTTTATAACTAAACTATATGCATTTCTCTGAATTTACTTAACATACGAAACTTGTCACCCAAATTGGGTCCAAATCGTTTCAGTGATTTTTGAGATTGAGAGCCCATCACTTGACCCATACGCTCACTCTCAAAAGACCAGCAAAAGTTATTTCTGGTACCTAGGAGCCTCACTGATATATTTTTGGTGAGAAATCGACTTGTGATTAAATCAAGAACATCATATTTTTCTGGACAACATCGATTAAAGTAAAAAATTTACTTAATATACTGCTAATAGCATATCTATCCAGAAAAGTGATATAAGCCACGATCACTATCGCCATATTGCCTTTAACTGAGCGCGAGAAAAGTAGACATAAACTTCATTTTTTTTTTAATTTAAAAATTTTTTTTAGCAAGAATAACTTGTGGACGAGAATTTTAAAAATTACATGTTTTCTTTTCTGATACTTATTCTAATAATACAAATGATGAAATATGAATGTATGAAAAATGTTATTTCATCGAATTCCCTATATTTATAAATTATTCTTAATTACCTATATCTGAATTTCCTAGATATCTTGTCATTTTAAATATAACAAAGAATCAAAACTTAAAAAAGAATACTAAAGTGTGTAAAATTGTACAACAGTTTCTATTGATGATAACAGAAACCGTGTAGGAAATACTTCTATAAATAATAACAAAGAATCAAAACTGAAAAAAGAATACTAAAGTGTGTAAAATTGTACAACAGTTATGATGTGCAACTGATGATAACAGAAACCGTGTAGGAAATACTTCTTTTGTAATGTAAATCCGTTTACCGTTGCGATTTTGGGATTCTGATGAGGCGAGGCCAAAGCCCAATTTCTCAATTCGAAATAAACTATGATGTTCAGATGTTATATATTTTTACCAATATTTACTTTACCCTTGCACTTATGGTATAATACAAAAGAAAGCATTGAAATAGGTCTAAAACTGGAATTCAAATTTTTAATGGATAAAAACATTTTGGGAATTATGCAACATGAATCAAACATTTTCATTGTGACGTCTATGTGTATGTTTGTCTGCGTAATGTATGTCTCCACTTTATCTTAAAAACTATCCAACCAAGTATTAAGAAATTCGGAAGACAATTTATGCATAGGTTACCCTGATGCTGATTAGAATTGGGTCTGATTCGGAAAAATAAAACGGGTCATCTTTTCCTAAATCGACTATAAAATGTAAGAAACGTAAATAAAGAAATATATATGAGGAAACGTATAAATTGAATGCATGTTTCTTTTTCATTTTTTATACACGAAAAAGAAAAAAAAATCCCATTACACTAGGATAAACCGTTTCGAATGCAGAGTTCACTTCGATAATAGGAGTTTTCAATTTCGTCCCAGTAGCTCAATGGTAGAGCGTCGGCTAGCCAGTTCGGAGATCCAAAGTACGATTCCCGGTTAAAACAGCAAGGTTGTTTACAATGGCGTCGGAATGAATTAACCCTGTAGGTTAGTGCAAAGACGTCGGAAGTCTGAAAGTGACCCTAGTACGTCTAGCACGGGTTCAGTGGACTCTGCTATATTGAGCGCCGATTTCAAATCAAGAGGACAACGACCAAGCAGGATACTAACCAGGGTAAAAATAATAATATCAGGAGGCTTACCTGAGATAAAAATAGCGGGAGGTGGTCAGTCAAATTTTCAGTTGCAAGCCAATCAGGCATTACAGAGTGGAGAATGCAGAGTCCACTTCGACAATAAGAGCTTGCAATGTCGTCCCAGCAGCTCAAAGGTAGAGCGTCTGCTAGCCAGTTCGGAGATCCCAGGTACGATTCCCTGTTGGTGCAGCAAGGTTCTTTACAATGGCGCCGGAATGAATTAACCCTGTAGGTTAGTGCAAAGGCGTCGGAAGTTTGAAAGTGACCTTAATACGTCTAGCACGGATTCAGTCGACTCTGCTATATGGAGCGCCGATTTCAAATCAAGAGGACAACGACCAAGCAGGATACTAACCAGGGTAAAAATAGTAATATAAGGAGGCTTACCTGAGGTAAAAATAGCGGGAGGTGGTCAATCTAATTTTCAGTTGCACGCCAATCTGACAGTAGAGAGTGGAGAATGCAGAGTCCACTTCGACAATACGAGCTTGCAATTTCGTCTCAGTAGTTGAATGGTAGAGCGTCAGCTAGTCAGTTCGGAGATCCAAGGTACGATTCCCTGTTGGTGGAGCAAGGTTCTTTACAATGGCGCCGGAATGAATTAATGCTGTAGGTTAGTGCAAAGACGTCGGAAGTCTGAAAGTGACCCTAGTACGTCTAGCACGGATTCAGTGGGCTCTGCTATATTGAGCGCCGATTTCAAATCAAGAGGACAACGACCAAGCAGGATACTAACCAGGGTAAAAATAGTAATATCAGGAGGCTAACCTGAGGCGAAAATAGCAGAAGATGGTCATTCAGATTGTCAGTTGCACGCCAAACTGACATTAGAGAGAGGAGAATGCAGAGTCCACTTCGACAATAAGAGTTTGCAATTTCGTCCCAATAGCTCAAAGGTAGAGCGTCGGCTGGCCAGTTCGGAGATCCAAGGTACGATTCCCGGTTGGAGCAACAAGGTTCTTTACAATGGCGCTAGAATGAATTAACCCTGTAGGTTAGTGCAAAGACGTCGGAAGTCCGAAGATCCCAGACCGTGCGACTCACATAGTAGATTTAGAGTAGCTAACTTAACGACCAAGTAATACGTCGGAAGTCTGAAAGTGACCCTAGCACGACTAGCACGGATTCAGTCGACTCTGCTATATTGAGCGCCGATTTCAAATCAAGAGGACAACGACCAAGCAGGATACTAACCAGGGTAAAAATAGTAATATCAGGAGACTTGCCTGAGATAAAATTAGCGGGAGGTGGTCAGTCAAATTTTCAGTTGCACGCCAATCAGACATTAGAGAGTGGAGAATGCAGAGTCCACTTCGACAATACGAGCTTGCAATTTCGTCTCAGTAGCTGAATGGTAGAGCGTCAGCTAGCCAGTTCGGAGATCCAAGGTACGATTCCCTGTTGGTGGAGCAAGGTTCTTTACAATGGCGCCGGAATGAATTAACCCTGTAGGTTAGTGCAAAGAAGTCGGAAGTCTGAAAGTGACCCTAGTACGTCTAGCACAGATTTAGTGGACTCTGCTATATTGAGCGTCGATTTCTAATCAAGAGGACAACGACCAAGCAGGATACTAACCAGGGTAAAAATAGTAATATCAGGAGGCTAACCTGAGTCGAAAATAGCAGAAGATGGCCAGTCAGATTGTCAGTTGCACGCCAAACTGACATTAGAGAGGGGAGAATGCAGAGTCCACTTTGACAATAAGAGCTTGCAATTTCGTCCCAGTATCTCAACTGTAGCGCTTCGGCTGGCCAGTTCGGAGGTCCAGGTTCGTTTCCTGGTTGTGGCAGCAAGGTTCTTTACAATGGCGTTCGAACTAATCAACCCTGTAGGTTAGAGCAAAGATATCGGAGGTCTGAAAGTGACCCTAATATGATTAGTATGGATTCAGTGGACTCTGGGATATGGAGCGCCGGTTTAAAAAATCTGGATGATAACGACCATGCAGCATAATAACCTAGGTAAAAACAGTAGTATCAGGAGGCTAACCTGAGGCGAAAATAGCAGAAGGTGGTCAGTCAGATTGTCAGTTGCACGCCAAACTGACATTAGAGAATGGAGAATGCAGAGTCGACTTACCTAGCCGACTTGCCGACTTGCAATATGAGTTTGCAATTTCGTCCCAGTAGATCAACTGTAGAGCTTCGGCTGGCCAGTTCGGAGATCCAGGGTTTGATTTCCGGTTTGGGCAGCAAGGTTCTTTACAAAAAGAAGTCAATATGCCAAAATTAAGTTGGTACTTAATTTTGGCATATTGGTGTCATTTCAAAATACGCAAAGTAGCTAAGTAAAACAATAACTTATATAAAAGCTGGAAAATCGAAGTTATTTTATTTTCGATATCGATTCCATGTATTATTTAGCTAGGTAAAATGTAAATGAATGTGCAAAGAAGAAAAAATTGTTTTGAGTCTGTGGGGGAAATTCATAGTACTTCTTCAATTTACCGACCCCCGTTGGCGAACTTAAAATCTGATGTGGGCAGCACATGATTTCCCCTATGCAATGCAATGAATTTACTTATGTTACAGTGAAGAAATGATATATAAGATTCACGGCACAGTGTTTTAACGTTGGATTTATACATTTGGTGCTTTTGCGAATGACAACATGTAGACCTATTTCGAAGTACTCAATTAACTTATGTTTCGCGCAACTTTAAATTGACAATTTTCAATATTAATTACATCCGCAATGAGCCACATAGTCCATATATTAAACTGATTAATAATTTATTCACCACTTTGGCGGCATTTTCGTAATTGTAACGTCATTTTACAATTTCGACTATATTTCCCTCAATCTGGAACAGCATGTCGTTAAGATGGCGATATGTCACTAAATTAGTCGCCAAGTTCGCCAAATTTATCACCAAGCGTTTCACACAGACTAAGAGAAGAGCTTTTCTTATATATAAATGACTAATGGTGAATTATTAGTAGTAAAAATACAAAACTATTACATAAATATATTCTCTAGTGAATGGAAAAAACCAGATCCACAACAATGATAAGAATAAATCTGTCACATAATACTGTATAAAAATTAAACATATTTCACGATAATTAATACTTTTTAAATTTTATGAAATACATTTGATAAATTTATTTGAAAAACGTGCAATATCTCAAGAATGATTCATGCTGGCCTTCTAAAGTTTGTGTCATTTGTTTCCCAACGAAAAATTACATAAGCGAAGACAATTTATGCAAAATTATTAAAGATTTAAATTTTTTAGTGATTTTTTTCAAAATGTCATTTAAAAATTTGGAGTCTTCGAAACATTTGATTGTGTTTAAAAATCAATAGGCTTCCAGTATGCACCGATTGTAATATTCGTACCAAATTTCGTTCAAAACTCGCTATTTGTTCGTTAGATATCGCTTTCACACACACACAGACATTACCTTCAAAACATGCGATTCGACTTTAGGGCTGCTTAAAACGTGCTCTTCCGTTGATAACTCAAATTCGAATTTTCGACCCCGTCACAATACTTTCCGTACACACATTATATATAAGTAAAAATTACCGCCATTTAAGCGTAATTTCTTTCTCTTGTTCTGGAAGTGCATTGTTGCGAGAAGAAGGTGGTGACACAAAATGCATACAATAATAAAACACAAATTGATGGATATACAAATTTAAATATGTTTAATATATATAACAAAATTTGCATTTTTCAAGAATTTTGGGCTGTCATGAAAAAAGCTTGAAGTTTCATAAATATTTTCTTTTGTTTTACCCTTTCCTAATTAATTGAAATACTTCTGTTTATGTTTCAATAATTTGAATATAAAAATCATTTATCTAATCTTTATTATTTTAAATTTAAAAAAAGTTGTGTTTATTTTTCGATTACTTAAATTTAAGAAAAGAAATTGTTTACTTTCGATCAGTTGAATTGTCAAAAGCCTTCTTATTTCAATAATTTAAATTAAAAATTAAAAAGATTTTGTTTTCCTTCGATACTTGAGAGAAAACCTTTGTTTATTTTCTATAATTTAAATAAGCCCTTTGTTTATTTTTCATGTATTTAAATGTATAATAAAAAAATGTTTACTTTTCAGCAATTTAAATTTAAAAACTTCCGTTTACGTTTTAATAGCTTAAATTTCCAAAAGTTTTCGTTTACTTTTGGATAATTTAATTTAAAGAACATTTGCTTATATTAAATAAGTTAAATTTAAATAATATATTTATATAATAGTAAAATGTTCAATGCATAGGCAAAGAATGACGTCACATGCAGAATTACGAAAACTGCACATAACATATGATGTCATATACTGAAAGGGCCATATACGAGTATATCATAATTGGTTGGCCATCCTTTAATTTGTCTACGAATATTTGAGTGTCTGTAAACCGGATCAAAATCGTGTACTGTCCTCACTAGATTTTTTAAAAACTGTCTATAGAACTCTTAAATTCTTATTTCAAGCAAAAAGAAAATAGAACATTTCAATTTCTTAATTAGGGGAACATCCTATGAAAATAATAGAATTCAAGGGCGTTTAACCAGAATAAGGGCGTCTGATTTATTACCCCTTTCAGTAATTCTTGAATGAATGATAATAGAAATATTTTCCCTCATTATCAACAAAATAAAAGATGAAGCAAAGTAGATTAAACAAAAAAATTACGTATATACTCTGCAGCGTCAAAAAAAGAGTTTTGAGTCCTTGAATTTTACATCATGTCCCAATATATCAAGATACGCTATCTTTCTGTCTGCTACTACATCTAATTTTAACATCCACCGATAAGCTTCATCGTTCTAATAACAGAATGAGAAGCATTTTTTTTTCCTTCCCCACATCCCTCCCAGGAAAGCTGGAGTGCCGCCCGAGTGCTTCATCAGCAATGCCCGGCTACTGGCCGCCTATCTGGCCGTAATCACAGGCCGCGATCTTGATTAAAATGCCGGGGCGTAATTAATACGGTAGGCTGGGGCGCTGGACCCAATAACTCATCTCGTTAGCGCGACATGCCGCGACGCGACAATTAAGTTTTCATGGGACGGATTGATTATTCTGCCGGTCGAAACCGCGACTCCACCCCGGTCGCGGAAAAAAGAAAAAAAAAAGTTCGTTAGGTGGTTTCGATAAATACTTCAGACCATAGAAGTTTTTTCAATCGACATAGTAAGTGACTGTAAATTTATTTTTATATTTCATTGTAGAAAAGTTGAAAACCTGGTCTGACAAATGGACGGATTTTCCTTCAGACTAACAATCTAACCTTTATTTTCTTATTTCTATTTATTGGAGTGGGTTATATTTGTTTTATGGCGCTATTTTGTTTTATATGAATAACGTTTGTAATTGGGGAGTATCTCTGGCTGTAATCGGAGCTTTACAAAGAATGTAAACACTTTGGAAACTTATATCTCTGAATCTAATAATAAAAATGTAAACAATTTTTAGGTATTTTGTTGAAAATATGGTACAATTTTTAAATCTATAAAACAATTTAATATTTTGAACATATTTTTCGAAAAAACTAAAATGTGTTTGCCTGAATGAGTTTTTGCCTCACTCTGCTTAGTTTCACTAGAAATATCTTCTGCATTATAAAAGAAAGATATAAACTATAACCAACAAAAATCTTCAATAAGAAATTCAGTTTCTATGTCAATAATTTGTTTATTTGTTTTTACAAAGCTCTTATAGGTTTTTAGTAATCGTCATGCCAAGTTCAAGTAGATAGAAAATGTTCCGTTTACCACGTTTTTTTAATACTTATATCTCAATAACTAAAAGTTCTGGCATAAATTATTTTTTTGTATTATTATTTTTAGCAGAAGCACTTCATACAATGATCATTTGCATATTTAACCTGCAAAATCGTGATCCATTTAGCCGTCACATGACGTTTCCCCGGCGCACCAGTGGGGGGTGGAACACTCTACACTCAACAACACAACATCCATGCCCGCAGGTAGGACTCGAATCCACATCTAGCTAAAAACAATAAGCAAGAATTCGTAGCTCTATGAAAGTCTTACAAAGATATATGAATGTATTTTGGATCGGGGTTTTAGTTTTTGAAATATATAGTGGTTATAATTTCGATATTTTAATATTTTGAGCTATTTTGAAAAGGTGGTTCTAATTTCGATATTTCAATATTTTGAACTGTTGTAAAAATATCTGAAGAAGACAAACTATCCGCAAAGAAAGATGTTATTTACGCAAAACCATTTAGGCTTCATCGGACTGGAGCTACTGCCGATTTTTTTTTAATAAAATGACACATGCCTTAGACTAACATGGTTTATTACTTTCACTACATGCATACTTGCATAATATGTATGGGGAAAGTGACGGGGTCAAAAATTGAAATTCGATTTTTTGACAGAACACGTTTCAAGTATCCCGGAGCTCGTATTGAACGTTTTTGAGGCGATATATATATGTGTGTGTACATATGTTAGTGAGTATTCAATATTTCACGAAAGAATAGAGCGTTTTGAATGTAATTTGGCATGAATATTATAATTCGTGAATACTGGAACCATATTGATTTTAAATGCTATTAAACGTTTGAAATACACCTTAATTTTCGAATGAATTTTTGACAAAATCATAAAAAAATCAGGACATTCAGTAATGTCAACCCAATACTCATGTTATACGTAATTGCTCCTTAGAAAACGATCCATATAAATTTAACGCTAGCGTGAATCGCTCTCGAGATATTGTACATTTTGCAAATAAATTTATCAAAAATTTATAGAAATAAAAAAGTATTTAGTAATATCAAATGGGTTCGCTTTCCCTATATGATATTATGAAACAAATCTGTTAACCTCATTCACGTAGATCTAGTTTTTTCCATTCACGAGGGAAGATGCATTTTATTAGTTTTATATTTTAACGCCGAAGAATTCGTTAATAGTCATTCATTTTACGGGATATTATTTAAATACCTATTACATTTTGATGAGAATTTTGCAATGAATTGGTGAAATTTTTTTATTATTTTAATCTAAATAGGCCCTTCTGTTAGATTAATAAGCTGTCAAATGTGCTCAATTTCAATTTATTTAGGGTTACAACAATATCAGAAACGTGCTGTGGATCTTGTGTATCATAATACTGCTGTGAAAGAATGTAAAGTCATTGCATTATGTAGGGAAAGTCATGAGATGCCCATATCAAATTTATTTTATTTATGTTTATTGAAATTATTTGAATTTGTTTCATTACGTTTTTTCATATATAAAATAACATACACATTCCATACTACATAAAATTATAACTTATTGTATTACATTTTTTTAAACTACTAAGCGCCCTTATCGCCGAATATCTGACAACATATACATTGCGTGCGAGCTGATAAAAAATAGGAGCTCGGTTGTGCAGAGGTAATGGCACTTTGCCTCACCAATGAGAAAATATGTTATTATATCATTTTTCTTTATAAACAGCATAATTATAATAAGGTAAAATGCTTACCTTTCTGTGCGAAGGGCGAAGGGCGTAGGGCAATTTGACTTCGTTTCCCCTAAAGTCTTAAAAGAAATATCATTTTATTGTGTTTGGTTACCATCTTGATGTCAGGAATAATTGCGCTTGATTGAAAGAAAAGATTATTTAATTAGATTCTGCATTTAAAATTACATAGAAGAAGAAACGAGCATTTTGCTCCGTAACAGTACAAAACATCAACAACACAGAACAGAACTTTAGTTCGTACAAGTGTACCGGTAGTGTCTTATGATGCGCACACAGATCACACGATGTAAACACATTCCTTTTCTTGCGGAAAGGCGAGAGTCAGTGTTTTTGGATTTGTCGGTCTTCCGTAGCGAGGAGAGATCATTTATTTCTAACACGAGCTATCTAGATTTAAGAATCTTCTTCCGAAATTAAACCAAGGCGAAAAAAAGTTGGTAGTCACGTACCGTTTCCACCAATCTTTGCCTACGTGTGACACATATGCGTAATAGTAATCAAATATTGAACGTATATTAAAAGTATATTACAATCGTTTAAAAAGCTTATCCAAATATAAAGAATATCGCCAAACGTGCTGATTAGATTCAACAACATGTTTTAAGATGAAATCAATTAAAAAAAATCTGATGTGGGCAGCACATGACTTTCCTTATAGAATGCAATGAATTTACTACTTTTACAGCAAAAAATAGGTTCTTCTTATAGTAGATACTTATATTCTTTCAAAGATATTGAATTTTCGTTAATTAGTCATCATTTTCATCGATTTAGCGTCATTTTTATCCATTTGGCGAGATTTTCGTTAATTTGGCAACATTAAAAAAAATCGCCAAGTTGGCGATATTCCGCCAAAATCTCGCCAAGTGTTATGGACGGAAAAATAAGTTATTCTTATAGCAGATGAATGACTATTGGCGTTCAAATACAAATGTATTACTCAAAATATATTTTCTCGTGAATGGAACGAGTTAGATCCACGAGAATGATGTCACCAAATGTATCACATGATATTACATATGAAAAGTGAACATGTTTCGTAACAGTTAATAATTTTTTTTAATTTATGGGATAATTTTATAAATTTATTTGAAAAATCTGCAATATCTCGAGAACTAGCGTTCTAAAGTTTATGTCAATCATTTTCTAAGGAAAAATTACATAAAAAATGTCTATTTTCGTAACTTTATTAAATGTTTTGATTTTTTAATGATTTTTTTCAAAATTTCACTCGAAAATTTTGAGGGTTCAGAACATTCGATTGCGTTTAAAAACAATAGACTTCCAGTATTTATGGATTGTGATTTTTGTGCCAAATTTCATTCAAATCTCTCCATTCGTTCGTGAGATATCGTCTCCACAGACTCACTGACACACACACACACAGACATCACCTCAAAAATGTTTGGTTCGTGATCAGGGATGCTCCAGTATTCCAGTATTTCCGGATTGTGATTTTTGTGCCAAATTTCATTCGAATCTCTCCGTTCGTAAGATATCTTCTCCACAGACTCACTGACACACACACACACCCACACACATTCCTTCACACACAGAGATATCACCTCAAAAATGTTTGATTCGTGATCAGGGATGCTTGAAACGTGCTCTCCCGTCGAAAACTGGAATTCGAATTTTCGACCCCATCACAATACTTTCCTTATATATTATGTATATAAGGAAAGTAATAATGAGTTAAAGAAAAACGTGAACACTTTTTTTTTTCATGGAAAGTTTCAGCGAAACAAATAAGGAAGAGGATATAACCTAGATTTGATTTAACAAAAAGTGAAACATAACTTCCGTTTATTAAAAACGAATGTAATTTCATATCACTCCATTATTTTCAGTAACAAATAAGGCTGCGGTCTTTACACCGTCAACTGATGCGATTATCGCCAATTCTGGAAAACTTGAATCCAAAGAACATGTTAGAGAGAACGAACCATGTTCGTATATTCATACCTGTATGTAAAATAGTCGTATATTAAAACTTCGCAAATGCAAAGAGCATTAGTCATTGACGAAAGAATATTTGCTTAAAATATGGTATAGAGAAATTTAATTAAGTTGTATTCCGTAAAGAGAGAAATTCAATTAGTTTGTATTCTGTAAACTATGGTTCCATATTTTATCAACGTATTAGGACGGGTTTTTAAGCTGATGAATAAGAAAATTTCTAGATAAAATTTTGGAAATAATATAATTCCTATATATAAATTTTAGGAATACTATATAAATTTTTGGAAATAATAAAGCTCCTAGATGAATTTCTGTGAATAATAAAGTTCCTAGAGGTATTTTCGTACAAAATCGTACATCTTGGAATCTATCGTAAGCCTGCAAAGCAAGCAAAAGATGATCCCGCGCAGTGGGCGTAATTTTCTTTTACCTGGAGTGAGATAATCGTTATGTGTCGAATTGCAATAACGCAAATTGCATGCGCCCGTGCAGCAATTCGTGTTAGCTATGGCTGCTAAAAATTCCTATTAATAAAAGTCGCCACTAAAAAATGACAGGTAAGATAGTGATAGCTATAGCTAATGCATTGTAGCTAATAATCATTTTAATTCAAGAAAATTAGACATTTGCTTCACATTCATTCTCTAATAAGGACTCAATGAATAAATTGTAAAATAACTATGCCAAAATTTAGAAAATTTATTTTCTTTGAGAAGAGTTGCAATTAGTATTATTACTCTCTATAAAACTTTCAAAAAGAACAAAGTTAATCCCTTTATCTAAAAAAAACAACGCTTTCGACCATAGTTTCAAATTTATGTCTCAAAACTAATCTAGATTAGCATTGAAAGTTTCAAATTTTTCACAATAGTGGAACGTTTCAACAATCTGAGAAGTAATTCATTTCTGAAACATGCCCAAGTACTTCATTACCCGAACCGAATAAAACGCAGCATTAATTTACGAAGGAATCGACAACAATCGTATTTTCGAGATGCTCTTTGTACAATCACATTAATGAGAATCCAAAAAGTTTTAAGCGCGGACCATTAAAATAACGTAAGGAAGAAAAAAGAAGTAAATTCAGGGTGTCCAATGGTCCTGTTAATGGAACAGAAGAGAGGAAAAGGCGAATAAGAAAAACCTAAGAAAGAAATACCCCCGTCCCTCGCAACAATAAAAGAAATTGAAACCACTTTATTGGAATGGAAACTCACACGATAATGAGTAAAGCCCAACAAATGGTTCAATATGCTCACGAGGCCCACTATTTTGAACCCTAAAAAAAGAAAGGAAAAGAAAAAAAGGGAAAAAATCGAGAGGAGAAAGATTAGGCAACAAGGCGGGAGGGAAATGGCACGGATTTCGGAGAAGTCTATCAAGAAAAGGGGATTTGACGTACCCATTCGCGATGCACTATTTTCCGAAGCGGAGTAATCCCTTTTGCGCAGCTGAATGACCACGCCGCGGAGGAAGACATTCTGATTATCATCACAGATAGCTTATACCGGTTGTTGCATTATTATTTTTTTAGTGTCTGCTTCCACAGAATTTGATCGTGGGGTAAGATGTATATATATGAGCTGCGCAGACCCCTCCCCTGTTTCTTTGTCAATTTAATCAGATAGATATAAAAGTTTATAGAATCTTCCTTTTGAAGAAAAAATCTCCCCCTCAAGTTCTTAAAGAAGTGATACCCGGTGGTGAAAAAAGTTTTTAAAAAGTAGTTTTCGTTTATCGCAGATCAAGAAAAAAAGATTCTTTTTTCTTGGGTTGCCTCACTTTTTAGGATACCATTGTGTGAGAGATTCAAATGAATTCGCATACTTGTTTTACTTTTTTCTTTCTTTTCCTTTCCTTTCCTTAACTCCTTTGAATTCAATCGTGTAGAAAACAAATCTCTAAATATCATCAAAGGCGAAGTACTTTTTTCTAATCTTTTCTTTTGCTTTGAGAGGGGAGGGGGGGGGGGGCGAACAAAATGTAAATATTTCGAAAAATATTGAATTTTTTACGCGTCGTCTGTTGTAGAGGGAGGATTTCTTACAATTGGAAAGTTGCGCATTTGCATAATGTACATGTTTCAACGATTCCGAAATAAATAAGTCAACCAAACAACTGGAATTATTAATAAGCGAAGCTTTCCAGAGTATTGTCTAAATCTTATTCTTACGCTTTCTTGTTCTTCAATTTCGAAAGAAGTATATATCTTTTTATTTCGGATTAGAGTTTGGGAAAACTTAAACAGAAATTTAATCTACAGTTCATTTAGAATTTATATAGAAATTTGAAGATTGTTTTTTACTATACAATTTTGATAATTAGTTTATGAAGGCATGCATAATCTATTTATACTATTTCTCAAATGTTCATCTGTCCATCTACCTGTTTGGCCGTCTGTCTGTGACTCCATTTTCAAAAGCACTTACCGAATATAGAGACTTGTAATTTGGTATATGAGTCGTTCGGTAAAAATCCCAGGAAAAAACTAATTTTTTAAAAATGTTTATTTGAAAGAATGCACATCCAAATGCGAAGTGAATGCAAAACATACTTTTTGATGAGATAGAGACTTGAAATTTTGTGTAAAAGTAGATGATAGTGGAAGATGCCGCACACTAAAATACTTTATTTGTTGAATAAATAAAAAATACGTTTCTTAAATGCAAGATGGAGACTTGAAATTTGTAATTCAAATAATCAATCGTTCCATATGCTAGTTCAGGTAATTATCAATAATGTTCATAGAGAATAATGCTATGAAATCTTAAAATTTACATCGTTTGAGTTTTAAACAAGAGAATTACTAAAAAATTTATCTAATTCTATTATTACTTTCCCTGCAATACATGGTAATGTATAGGGGAAAAGTATTGGAATCATGCCGAAAATCGCAACTCGAGTTTTCGACGGATCTACATGTTTCGAGACCTCTAAAATACGAAAAAACTATTTTTAGCATGGCGTCTGTGTGTCTATCTGTCTGTGCAATGTATGTATCCACTCTAACTCAAAAACTAATGAACCGAAGTTAGGTAAGTCACTTGGGTGTGACCCTGGTGCTGATTAGTTTTTAGTATGATTCGGGATAAAAAAAATCTGATGTGGGCAGCACATGACTTTCCCTGCAAACTTATATTCACGTTCTCTTTATTTTAATTAAATTTATTTCACTTTTAATTCAATTTTCGTTCTCATTCGGTAACCGGACTTATTTTCAAAGGTGGCGTAGAAAAAATACGAAAAACTAAAATATCTCGAGAACGGCTAGTCCTTGTGTAATGGGGTTGGTCTTATTCTTTTCGTCGTTAAAAAATACGTATTAAACGAGCATTCATTGGATATATTTGAGTATACCTAATTCTTTAATTTAGATTTTGACGATTTTTGTGGGCCATTCTGCAAAAAAAGGCAGGTTATTTTTTCCGAATCGTACCAAAATCTATTCAGCACCAGAGTAACTCAGAAATGACTCATCTACCGAATTTTGTGAAATTCGGTCTATTAGTTTTTCAGTTAGAGTGGATACAAGTTTTTTCGGGCCATTTCGCAAAAATAGGCGGGTTCTTTTATCCCGAATCTTACTCAAAACTAATCAGCACCAGACTCGCCTACAAGTGACTTACCTACCAAATTTTGTGAAATTCGGTCCATTAGTTTTTTAGTTACAGTGGATACAAAATCTGCACAGACAGACAGACACACAGACGTCACGCTAAAAATGGTTTTTTCGTATTATAGAGGTCTCGAAACGTGTAGATCCGTCGAAAACTCGAGTTGTGATTTTCGGTATGATTCCAATACTTTCCCTATACATTACCATGTATTGCAGGGAAAGTAAAAACCCATCTTTTTTTGCGAAATGACCAGCAAAAATTGCCTGTATCCCCTCTAGCTGAAAAACTAATGAACTGAATTTCATAAAATTCGGTAGATAAGTCGCTTGTGGGTTACCCTAGTGCTGATTAGATTTGGGTATGATTCGGAAAAGAAGAACCCGCATTTTTTTACGAAATGGCCTGCAGAAATTGTATATGTCCACTCTAACTCAACTAATCGATTAAATTTCATAAAATTTGGTGTGTAAGTCCATTGAGCTTGACCATGGTGCTGATTAGTTTTTGGTACGATTCGGAAAAAAAAGAACCCGTCAATTGTTGCGAAATGGCCCGCAGAAATTGTATGTTTCTACTTTAACTGACAAACTACATAATTGATCAAATTGTGCAAAATTTGGTAGATAAGTCGCTCGTAGGATACTGTGATGCTGGTTAGATTTTGATACTATTCGAAAAAAAAAAAGAATCTGCCTTTTTTTGCGAAATGTCCCGCAAATCTAACATATTCGATCTAAAATAAAATAATACATGTGCAAGATAGTAAAACTCTAGAATAAATGACTAAAATTGATGAAATATATTGATTAAGTACTTGTTCTATATGTAACATTTGACAACTAAGCTAATAAATCTGACCCTATGACTGTAGGATAAACCGTTGTCGAGATATTGTAGTTTTGGGAATTTTATGGATCAGAAGAATTTAAAGTGAATTATGTTGCCAAACAAAACGAAGATGCAACAAATAAAAACGAATTGTATATAATATCAGAAAATTATCCATATTATTTTCTGCATTTAAACTCAATTTAATGCATAATGAAATAAAAAATGACAAAATGAATTTGAATCTGCAGGGAAAGTCATGTGCTGCTCACATCAGATTTTTTTACATATTGCATCTACATATGAAATTTGAAATCGGTGCAAATAAATGCATGCATTCGTTCTTTATCTCACACGCACACTTCTCCTAAAGTATTTAAAATTAGTTTAGAAAATCTTAAAAACATTCTTATCTCTCAAAATTTCAAATTTCAAAGTTTTCTTGAAAATAATACTTCATCTGTAAAATAGTACATTTTGAATAGCGGAATAAATTCATGATACAATGTTTAATAATTGTTGATTTTAATAAGATAAACCAAGCAACTGTAACTGAAATTACATAACTTTATTTCGAACATTTTATTACTTTAAGGGATGTTCAAATAATATATTGAAGCAAAAATGTGATTTATGCTGTCTTTACAAAATATTTAGTATACAGGTTCAAATCAGTTTTTAACAAGATGTTGAAATGGCAATGAAAAAAGTAAAGGGTTCGTGTTCTGTGGAATTAGATCTTGTTTGTTCGTATGTTGTTAAGGATAATATTGATAGCTTTATTTATTCTTTACTGATTCCCTTTATCCTTTACTGATTACCTTTATCCTTTACTGATTACTTTTATCCTTTACTTTTTAACCTGTCTATTAATATTATGATCTTCCTCAAACTATGAAAGCGATCAAAATAGTTTGGGTATTCAAAATGGGTGACAAATCTTGTATAAAACATTATAGACCTATTGCTATCATTTCTGTTTTTGTAAAAAATTGTGAATCTATAATATGTCAGAAAATAACTCAACAAACTGTGAATTATATTTCTGTTAATCAACATGGTTTTGTTATTATATATACTTATTTATTATTATATTTATTATATTTATTATTATTACGATTCATTATTATCACTCTACTTATTATTAAATAAAAGCTCGTATAGTTTTCGAATAATCGTCTTGTCAATTTGAAGAAGATTAAAAATTTTCCGATTTTCAAATTTGTAATGCCTATATCTCAAAATCTAAAAGAGCTAGCTATGAACAATAAGCAACAATTTATACCTCTATGAAATCCCTACGAGTGCATGTAATTGGATTTTGAATCGAGATTTTTTTTTAAAGATTAAAAAAAATTATCTATCCGGATGATTTTTTTTTTATAATTTCACTCGAAATATCTTCTAAACTATAAAAAATAGATATAAAAATGAAGCAACAAAAATGTGTATGAGAAAATTAAATTTCTAAATTTATTTATTTTTATAAAAAGCTCTTATATTTTTCGAGTAATCGTCTTATCAATTTGAAAAGTATGAAAATTTTACGTTTTTCAAGTTTGTAATGCATATATCTTAAAAACTGAATAGCTATAAATAATACGCAAGAATTTGTAGCGCTTTGAAATTCCTATAAGTGTATATAATCAGATTTTGGATAGAGTTATTTTTTTTTAATATTACAAAAGTTGAGTAACAATACAGAACACAAATGTATACCAAATAAAATATGAATCGAGATATTATACTAAACACGTCCATCTTAATAAAAAAAAAAACAAATATACAAGATGCCCACATAATTGAAAAGATGAATTCTATGATTTAGATTAAGATGGAATTGAATGGAATATTCATTAATTGCAACTTCTTCAAGAGTCATTACAATTATGAATATCCTAATGTGTTTCCGCTGTATAAAGCAACTGCATAGGCATTATACAAAGACCCGACACATTAAACTATTTAAATAGAAAGCGAAAACTTAAAAAAGACTGGAAAAAATACTATGTGGCTTATTAATAAATAAATGATCAATACCAAGCACACCAAAACGATAAATTAGTAATTAAACATTATATCATACCTTAAACTATGTGAAAACTATTTTTAAACCAATACAATCAGATATACTTTCTTTAATAGAGTAGGCCGCGCCATCTATTACTTGTCTCGTAACTGAATTAAGAATATAATTTTACAGAATGAAAATATTTAAATAAGGTATTATGAATCAATATGATTATTGAGACTTAATCAGCTATATTAGATTATATACCTAACAATAAGCTAATGATTATGCATTATTTAATTAATTATTTTAAATTTTTTAAAATAATTAATGATAGCTTATAAAATAAATATTATATTGTCAAATTTCACAAAACTTGTTATAAAATAATTATAAAACTCTTAGGAAATTAGGTTAAGTTATTAATATAACATAACTATAAATAATAGAATATTTTTTAATCAATTCTATATCTCAATGATAAACTATGATTGAATTTTATCAGAATCTATACAAAAGCAATAAACTTACATTAGATTATTATTTATATAAATACTTTATACTTAATTTAATTTAAAATTTCTAATATGATAATTTACAAAGTTAGCAGGATAGGATTCAGTCATACAATTTTGTTTTGACTCGGTTATATAGCGACTAATATGTGTTTTATCATATAACCTATGCATCCTATGTAACTGATTTATTAAGATGTTTTTAAACACATTTTTACTCATGCAAGAGCATTAATAATTTTGCATGCATTAATAATTTTGTGTATTTTAAAGGGGAAGCTAGATCTTTTATCAAATAAATTAGATGTAAAAGAGTATCCATTGTAAGAGTTATGCTTAAAAAGTTAATACTAGATGTAATAGCACGTTCATTAGGTATAAAATATAAATTAGAGAGATAAAAATTAAAGGCAATTACATTTGATGATGAAGCTGTCTTAATGCGAATGATATAATTAATCTAACAATAAAAAGTGTATTCAGAATTTTTGCATCTTGACTCATAGTGATCTAGATCCAGATTTACTAAAGCGGAACTAGCTGAACCACCTTGAGGTATACTCTTGATTTGCTAATATAATTTATTACCTTACAATAAATAATTAGTATTAAAAAGAACATGCTTCATAAGGTGGTGTACATATGAATGATCAAAAACTAATTCAGTTCTATCATAAAAGAACACGCTTCATAAGATGGTGCACATATGAATGATCAAAAACTAATTTATTTCTATCATAAAAATATTTTATTAGATCCCAAATGACATTAAATAGATCTTTAATGCCAATGTTTTTAAATAAGTCCTTAAAATCAAATGATTTAAATCCCAAAATATTTAAAGCGTCTAAAGTTTGAATTCGATTATGGCTGTTATTAATAATAAGAGAAGATGAAGAACCAACAATATTGGATGTAATTTTATTGAAAATAGACAAAAGGGATTTACTAGCAACTGTAACATATGACTGATGTCCAATACTTACTGATTTGAAAGAGATTAGCTTTTTATTAAATTTAGGGATCATAACAAAGTAAGGGTATTTTAAATTATTGCAAGGCATTTTTAAATGTTTGTGATAGGCCAAAATTTTCTTTGATACCAAAAATGAAATGTCCAAGATTGCTGTCAATAAATTTAGAATAATAATTAGGAGGGTTGCATATATAGGGAACGTTGGGTGGGGATACATTTGTAGTATGTTGATTTAAAATAGATTTTGAAATATTATTATAATTGAATATTTGTCTACCCAAAGGAGTAATGCATTTGTGTTAATTATATTGATATTTGGAAGAAGAAAACAGTCTTAAACTTCTGTAGTAAAGGATTGAAATTAATTTTATTATAGTGTAAATTTTTATTTATAATTAATTACACGATACGTGTTATGATTTTTAGATACGTGTTAGTATTTATAGATTGTTTATAAAATGTGCCCTAGTAATAATTAGATCATGAAAAGGATGTGAAAATGTTCATCATGATTAAGACTTTAAAAAAATATTATAAACATTATTTAAATGCTGATCCTTGGTATTGAAAACCCAGACTTTGTGTTTAAATTATAGTTTTAAAGTTTTCTTTTTAGTTTAGTTACTTTAACCCTAAAGTTCATATTTTGACACTTATTTTTATTATTATACTTACCTCTTTTTTATTTTATTTGAGGATCTGGGTTTGCTTGAATTTAAAATATTAAAAATACAGGAATTATTATTATTGTATTATTCAATAAAGGTTATTTTCAC
Source organism: Amaurobius ferox (assembly GCA_951213105.1). NCBI lineage: Eukaryota > Metazoa > Arthropoda > Arachnida > Araneae > Amaurobiidae > Amaurobius > Amaurobius ferox. Next base: position 38,399,364 of record OX578140.1, on the reverse strand, counting down.
TACATTCCTGTTATTAGAAATGTGACTTAATCCAAATGGAAAAATAAATAGTACTATGTTGTTTGCTTAGCAAATCTTCACAAAATAGTGTCTCTCTCTCTCTCTCTCTCTCTCTCTATATATATATATATATATATATATATATATATATATATATATATATATATATCTTTATATATATATATATATATATCTTTATATATATATATATATATATATCTTTATATATATATATATATATATATCTTTATATATATATATATATATATATATCTTTATATATATATATATATATATATATCTTTATATATATATATATATATATATATCTTTATATATATATATATCTTTATATATATATATATATATATATATATATATATATATATATATATATATATATATATATATAATTCTCTTATTATCTAATTCTCTTTTATTATCTAAAATTCTCTTATTATCTTATTTTAGCCGTACTTATTCATTCTCTTGAAATTATATTTTCATCTTTTTATCTTGAAGCTTTAACTGTTGAATATCTCTTTTTATTGCTTTTACGCAGTAAAGTTTTTATTACTCTCTTTGGCAACAGCAAATCACATCTTTTCATTTCTCCATATGGCAACATTGGTCTAGCCATATTTTGCTTGTCATGGTTGCTCTATGAAATGTATTTCAAGGTATTTATGTTTCCTTTATTGTTCCAATCTATATGCTTGTCGTCCATATAACACAAGTTTATAGATAAAATCTATCTTGTGTTTCAGAAACAAGCATTTTTGTGTTCATTTCGAAGGGATATATGGACCCGAAGAGAATTTTTTCGAAATGAACTTATCGTAAGCCTAAATCTCTTCCATGTGCAAGCCTTTTTGCTTGAAGTTTTTGTTTTCTTACTTGCATTCCTCATTTTTGAAATTTGTTGATTGTCTTTGTCTTTATGACCTGCATTACGCTTTATTATTTCCTCTTTATGTCTTAATTTCTTTTATTTCTTTGTATTTTGTAGAAAATTTTGGAATAGTGTATTATGAGTTACTACATACATTCTAACTTTGGATTTACTAATTTATATATATATATATATATATATATATATATATATATATATATATATATATATATATATATATATATATATCCTCCATGTGCAAGCTTTTTTGCTTGATTTTTTTGTTTTCTTATTTGCATTCCTCATTTTTGAAATTTGTTGATTGTCTTTGTCCTTATGACTTGCATTATTATTTCCTCTTTTTGTCTTAATTTCTTTTATTTCTTTGTATTTGTAGAAAATTTTGGAATAGTGTATTATGAGTTACTACATACATTCTAACTTTGGATTTAATAATTTATATTTATATATATATATATATATATATATATATATATATATATATATAAAGCTGGATCTACAGAGGTTTTATCCAATTTCATATTTTCGGATTGTATCTTTTCTCTTATTTTTTGTTATTTTTGTCATTTTAATATATTGAGCCTCCAGATTTTGATAATCCTTTGATGTTTGAACTTGATTTTTATGCATCGCTCTTGAATATTGATAAATTCATGTGTATTACTGAAATTTAAAATTAAGATAATTTTGTCTTATATGGTAGCATTGTTTTCCTTTAGTCTGATATTTCCTTTCATATCCTCTGTACTTAATTTTTCTTTCGTATTGTTTTTGAACGAGGGTATGACAATGATCATGTTTTAAATTAGTCTTATTATTTTTATTTTATTTTTAATTTGATCTTTTTTATTATATATATATATATATATATATATATATATATATATACAGTAAAACTTCGATTAACCGTCACCGTCCGGACTAGGACTGTGGCGGATAACCGAATAGACGGATAACAGAAATATCTTAATACATATGTACAGTAACGGGATTTCACTGCAGGCTTGGGACGAAAATGAAGATAAAATCCTTTAAAAGTGAAAAATACATACATATTGTATTTAATTTTACAAAACGATCAATATAAACCTCAATATAAGAGTAATAATGTACAGAAATATATTGCAATACTATAAACCTACGTTAATTTAAATTAATCTGTCATCTCCTTCAGTGTCTTTGAGGCTCGAGTATTCTGCCCGGCGATGTTCCGTATCTTACGCAGAAGTAGGATCTGTTGCATTTGTCTCCTCTTGCATTTCAGTCGATGCACTTTGATAACATTGTTCCAACCAATCTGTTACTTCTTCTAGCATAATGTTTTTTCCTACTGTTTAGTCCTACATTGTTGCACAGTTGCACAATTTCATCAACACTAATAGTCTCAGTTTCTTCAATAGGTTCAGGCAAGAGTTTATTTCACCCATTCTCTGTTTGTTTGTTGATACTCACGCATTTTTGAGACGATGACGGATAACAGAAACTGACGATTAAACGAGTGACGGTTAATCGAAGTTTTACTGTATATATATATATATATATATATATATATATATATAGGGTGTCTCATAACTAATGGAACAAAGTTTAAGGGGTGATAGAACAGACCAAAGCAAACACTTTTCTTCAAAGAAAGTTAAGCAGTTAGGTGCTGAAGGGAGCTTTTGATTTCCCCAGACACGCTGTCTTTCCCAACCCAAAGACTTATAAAAGTGGTGGTTTTTACAAGCACTGTCATGAGCGACTTGGAATGGATCAGTATACGAAAAAGGAAAAGATGGATAAACATTTCGTCTACAGTCTTGCCAACGGTAATGGAAAGGAACTTCAAAAGATTTACCGAGAGTGCTTCCCCAACAGGCATGTGCCGGATCACAGAAGATTCTATCACTTGCACCGCCAACTGATCAAAAGGGAAACCTCCATTGTCGTCATGCATGATACCATAGGCGTCGAGTTTCAAAATCTCAAGAGGGGCACAATCCGATAAAATTATAAAAAAGATTCACAAAGCCGATAAAAATATAACAACTTACAAGGCCGCCTTGAAGAAAGCAAGCATATGTCAGTTATGTGACTACAATTGGTTCGAGGTCATTTTAAGCCCCCTGTTCAGGCCAAAAGAACAGTATGCACTCTTAACAACCGCCAAGAACGAACTGCTCAACGAACAGTAGTAGTGGTTATTAAGAGCGCATACTGTTATTTTGGCCTGAAAAGGGGGGATTATAATGCCATCGAAGCAACTGTAGTCACCTAACTGACATATATATGCTTTCCTCAAGGAAGTTTTATAAGTTTATTGTCTTGCAAGCAGCAGTTTTGGAGTGAGATTACAGAGTGGTTAAGTCACAGGGATTGTACTCGGAGGATCCGAGTTCGATTTCCGGCTTTGCTTAACCTGCCCCCGTGTACGAGCACGTTAAATTTGTGGGTTTGTAAGTCCTTCCGAGCGGTTGGTAACAAAAGAAGGAGGGTCGGTCCCTGTGGATGTTTCCCCACTGGGTACCAGTCTAAATTAGATGGCATTGTCTTGGCGGTCTAAACAGATATCTTACACCTTCGGGTAGCCGGTCGTCCATCTTGTTGCTCCAAGTCCTCTGGACGAGTAGGTCGGGTAGGTCGGACGGGCTGGGTCGAAAGAAAGTTATCAGCAGTTTTATTTATTGTACGATAAATATTTATATTCTTATATTTGCCTATTTATATTTGTAAGCTAAGAGTTGATTAGGAAAATCCATATAGTCAGTATGCATCAATATTATAATATATAATTATTACAATGGATTTTAATATAAGAATTAACTAGTAGCAAAGCTGTTAATTAATCAAAAAAATCTGAAAGTTAATACACTTAAACGCTTAATATCAACTCCTAACTTCCTATCAGTTGATTTAGACACAATAAATTAAAACAATGAACCCAGTAATAATAGAAAAGTATCTAAATACTATTGTCTATATTTAAATATTTTTAAATTAAATATGTAAATAAAGTGATCATCACTATAACCGCACATTCAGCTAAATTAAAAAATCTTTAAAACAAAGCAATTTATAAAAAAATCTCATAAATAATATTTTTATGCAAAATTTGGATGACATGTTGGTTGACATTTCTTATCACAGCTAAAACCTTAATATTTTTATCAGGGGGGTGGGCTGTGCATACCTAGTGTGTGTGTGTGTGGGGGGGGGGGGTAGCTCCCTCTGGAAAAGTTCAGCGGGGGCTCGTGCCCCTCCGTAGTCGGCGCCTATGCATGATACAGGTCGTGGAAGGTGGAAGAAGTGTCAGAACACTATACATGTCAGAAGAGTTTCTACGCTATGTAGAAGATCACCCTGACACCAGCAGAAAGCCGTAAGCTGTAGCACAGGTGTACCCCATGCTGTGGTGTGCTATGTTTTACGCCACGGAGACGTTTTCAAGTCGCTAATGATGGTGCATGTGAAAATCACCGCTTTTATATGTCTTTTGTGTTGCGAAAGGCAGCGTGTCTGGGGAAATGGAAAGCGCAAGTGTTTGGTTCGATATGTTCTGTCACCCCTTAAAGTTTGTTTCGTTAGTTTCGAAAAGCTATTTATATATACAGGGTGTTTCACAAAAGACTGCCTAACTGAAATGAAAGAACTCGGAAACTGTGATCGGTCGAAGACACAAGATAGAAGAAACAAGTGATATGTTTATTGGGAAAGCCGTAAAAATATGATACAAAAGTTTCAATATTAGTTACAAATGTTGCTGACAGATGGCGCTGTACTCTGTAGTTTCAGTACGGAGTCCGAAAAATAGGCTATAAATAGTGGTGAGACTGTCCTTGGTAAAGCAGTCGTTGCAATCACATCAAAATCGATTCAAAATGTGCACCTAACCTTGCACATTATTTATAGCCTATTTCTCGAAATCCGTACTGCGACTACAACGTACAGCGCCATCTGTCAGCAACATTTGTAACTAATTTTGAAACTTTTGATTCAGATTTTTACGACTTTCCCAATAAACATATCCCTTGCTTCAGTCTTCTATTGATCACCATTTCCGAATTGTTTTATTTCAGAGTTAGGGAGTCCTTTGGCGAAATACCCTATATATATATATATATATATATATATATATATATATATATATATATATATATATATATATATATATATATATATATAGAACTAATTAATAAAATAAAACTAATCCCTTACATACATGATATAAAAACTTTTGATTTCAAAGACCTATTTAATAATATAGACATTAATGATTTATATAAAGTCATACTACTTTTATATGAACAATTCACTCAAGCAAAAAACATATCATTTCCAAAATTCAAAACTTTATTAAAATTCATTTTGTACAAACAGTATATAGTTCAAGGAAAATGCATATACAAATTAAATAAAGGAATACCACAGGGAGGTAAATCATCCACCATGCTGGCCAACCTTTATCTACATTTTTACGGAAATCAGAGCCCTTTCAACAGTCATATAATGTACAGATATATTGATGATCTTATTATTATTGGAATTACTAATGAGGCCAATGAATTAAATTTTGATTTCTATCCACCTAATCTACAACTCATTGAAAATGTATATACATCCAACTGGATCAATTTTCTAGACGTTAGTTTAACAATTAAAAATGCAAATACAATAAAATTTAAAATCTATGACAAAACAGAAACTTATAATTTCAAAGTAAATAAACTTCAACATTTCTCTTCCAATCTTTCCAAATCTGTATATAGAAATATTATTAATAACCAGTTATTAAGAATCAAAATGTTAAGCACACCTTGTTACTACAAGGAACATCTTCATAAATTCATCAACACCGTTATCAAAAATAACTACCCGCCCAATCTTATTTTTTCTTTTATTAAAACACATTTTAAATTAAAATTCAAAAACTTGCAACAATTACAGCAACATATTGACAGATCATACTCTAGCATTTCTAAATAATTCATAATCTCCATGTCTTCTTCTAACAGTTAAACAATTCGTATAATTCACTTTAACCTGCTTTGCGAAAACTGCTTAGTCAGTAACTAAAAATTCACTGTAACCTGTTCTGAGATGATTGGTAATACACATGCTTTTCCAGAAGTACCACAGTACTAGGGGTAGATATATTTTCATTTTATCTTCATTATATTCTTTTGATATTACTTTAAAATACTTTGCATTCTCATTTCAATAATTAGCCACAAGCTGGTGTAACAGAATATTTTATATTCATGTTTGATTTTTTTGTGTATTTGATCCACTTTGTCTTTTCTTCTACGTCGGGTCATGTACATTATTTCTGTGATACATTTTACAGTTGTGTACACAGAAACGTAGAATCAGCATTAATGAAACATGTATGGCCCTTGATAACGTACATGGTTTTAGAAATGCTTTTCATATTCATTTTATTCCTTTTATATTCACTAGATTCCATTTATTCAATTTCCAAACTTCTTGCCTAGCTCATCGTACTACACTTGGCTTCTGATTTGCAATTTTTTTACCTTTACCTTCAGTTTACAAGCAATTTTCTTTGGTATTTCTCGGGTATATATATATTACAAGTAATCATAAAAATCTTCAATTATATATATATATATATATATATTATATATATATATGTGTGTGTGTGTGTGTGTCATAAATATATGAAATATATTCAGGATATCTTAAAATGTGTCGTACCATAAAGACTTTCTTTCGTAAAAGTATGTCTTTCCTATACATTTGTATGAGAAAATAAAAATCCAGACTACTAGAATTTAAATGTCAAGTCATGAATATATATGCAAGTTTAAAAAAATGTGACCTATATAAATTGATAAAAGTGAAAGATGGTTACCAATTATGTGACCACATCTCTAAAATCTTACACAAAGTACATAAAACATAAAATTAATTAATTAACGATTTTTTAGAGTGTTTCTTAATTATCTACCTCAATATTCCTTAATTATATTTTTTTTCTCGGTATTGATCCTCTCCATACTCTAAATTACTTTACTTCAAACAGATCTCTAGTTACGAAAAACAGAACCAACAGAAGAAGACTGTTAATTAAAAGATTTTCTGTTGGTTTTTTTCCCCTTTCCTTAATGTAAAAGTAGCTATAATTTAGTGCATATTATTTGGCGTTGATTTTATATTCAAGAAAAAGAAGAGCATTGTTATGGATTGCGAAAATTCTCAATGGGTGCTCATTAGGACGAAAATAAAAATATTTGATGTGAGCAGCGCGTGAATTTCCTTATAGACTCAAATAATTATTATTTTATTTATTTTTCCATTATTTTTATTCATTAAATTGAGTTTTATAGTGCAAAATTTCCTCGAAATTTCAGTTTTTAAATAGTTCGATACTTTTCCTACCACACATTGTAATGTATAGACATAGAGTAAGTATTGGACTTGGTTCGAAAATTTAAATTCGAATGTTCGATGGATTTACATGTTTTTAGTGCATTAGAATACGAATTAATTATTTTTCGGTGTCACGTCTGTGTGTAGGTTTGTCTGAGTAATGTATTTATCCAAACTAGTTCAAATCCGACAAAAATGCCTTGACATTTGGTGGTTAAGTCACATATGGGCTACACTGGTGCTGATAAGATTTTGATACATTCGAAAAAAAAATACTTAGAATAAATATGCTTCAAAGTATTAATTAAATAGTATTTATTTTCTTCTTAATTTTCTTCAACAAAACTAATAATATACTAATAAATACTCCATTACTCTAGAATAAAGCATTTTAAAAAATAAAACATGTATATTCTGCTGCATTTCAAAGTAAATACATAAATATAAAAAAGTTGTCCAACGAATTCGATTTAAAAATCGTTAAAAAGAACGCTCTTTGTTCGTTTTGGTAATGTGAAGATAGAAGCTCTGTAATGATATTTTTAATCGTCGTCTTCAACAACACTAATAATATACTAATAAATACTCCATTACTCTAGAATAAAGCATTTTAAAAAATAAAACATGCATATTCCGCTGCATTTCAAAGTAAATACATAAATATAAAAGAATTGTCCTACGAATTCGATTTAAAAATCGTTAAAAAGAACGCTCTTTGTTCTGTTTGGTAATGTGAAGATAGAAGCTCTGTAACGATATTTTTAATCGTCGTCTTCAACAACACTAATAATATACTAATAAATACTCCATTACTCTAGAATAAAGCATTTTAAAAAATAAAACATGTATATTCCGCTGCATTTCAAAGTAAATACATAAATATAAAAAAATTGTCCTACGAATTCGATTTAAAAATCGTTAAAAAGAACGCTCTTTGATCTTTTTGGTAATGTGAAGATAGAAGCTCTGTAATGATATTTTTAATCGTTAAAGAGCCGATTTCTGTAAAAATCGCTCAAAATCGTGCTTCAAAATAAAATAGCTAAAAAATTAATTCGAATGTTAAAAAAATATTACCGAAGTTGTTGTACCGGGAGTTCAGTTAACCTAGTGCCAAATTTCGCGGCTGTTCATTGTTTCAATTTTCCGCTAAAGGCGACACACAGAAAGACAAACATCTATTTTTATTATGTAAGATGCAGCATACATCAGGTTATTAAGTACCAACTCGTTTCTGAGGCAAAACACATCTTCAGGATATAAAGACTGAGCAACCTCTCCATGTGCAAGCGTCAATCACCTTTGTTAGAGATGTTCCTTTATCCTTTTATCTTAAGGAAGAAGGTTGATTTTTACCTCCTTCGAAACCGGTTGATACCAGTGTGTTGTATTTTTAATTTAGTCGTAGAGTACTTATCCTCATCAACTGTGTATAAAATGAAGAATATTGAAAACGATTTAAAACCTCTTGAGATATAGCCTACAATTATCAATACGTCAATAGCAAATTTATTAGAATAGATGCTGTGGTAGAAGAACGATAAGGTTGCCATTACATGTAAAATCAAACTCATATTTATAGATTGAAATAAATGCAGAATCATCCCAGGCCCATGGGAAAATACTACAACGTGTCGTCCATTCCGTCAAAAACTCAAGAGCTATTCATTGATTTATTTTTGATAAAACTAAAAGTTTATTATTTTCATTATTTTATAAAAGAAAATCTTCTTTTAAACAATACTGATAGCTTTGAGTTATAAAATTATTTAAATAGGTTCTAGATGTACAATTCTAGTTAACCCTGGTGTACACAAAATAGCTTTACAGATTTGTGGCGTAAGCAGTTGGGGTGCTTAGGGGCTATACCTCCCTCCCATCTGATTAGCCACTATACATTACTTCTCCATAGTATCTGTATTGAACGACAAATTATATCACTGTAATCCTTCTCATTTATTCATCGACCCCATTGGCATATTGGCATAGTTGTATAAATGCAGATTTAGCTAATAGCTGCGGAAACGGGCTATAGTTTCAACAAACAATTATAACCGTTGCTAACATATGATATTTAATCATTTTAAAGTACAACCAATAGAAAAGCAGCTGAGTTATAATATATTTGTAATTTTTAAGTACTGAATTTTCATATATGCTGCATTGTAAATCGTATATCTTCATGCATTGAAAATCGTGTTCAAGTTTCAACTAATTACCATATTTATATTAAAGTATAGAGATTTGAAAGTGTCCAAACAACGGTGATATCTCATCAACTTTGTGGTTGCCACCGAATCTTCCATTAAATATTACATTCACAGTACTTGTAAATTTAAATATCGTTTAAAATAACGTCTCTCTCGTTTTGTGAAGTTTACGAGGCTACATCTTAAGCAAGGGCTAGATAGTACAATGCATTTGATAAAATATTTGTTTTAAGGAGCATCACTGGAATTATAATTCTTATGTTAACGATTGCGATACGTAAACATATCATTTCAAAAAGGGACATGTTATTTGTATTTCTAAAACAGTTCATTAAAATATTCTTAAAATCTAGTCTCACAATATTTATAGACTATTATAATGCCTCGCTCAAACTGCTGTCTAAAACAAACTGAATTAGAAATACTTCTTTAATAGCAGCACAAGCAACTTTTATTATCAAATAGTTAAAAATTATGAAATTAAACTGGTAATTAAAATATTAATCCCTTTAAGAAACTGCATTTTAAACCGGTTGATTTAATCAACTGCTTATGCTGGTACTGACAAACTACTTTTATTTCGGATTTATAAACGAGTGTTAAAATCAAAAACTTGTAAATTAACTGGGAAAAAGTAAATAATTATCACGAAGGAAACTAGAAAACCATGTTTGACAAATTGTAATCTGTTGTGACTAAAAGGGTTTCAACAGATAAATTCAACAGCAGACGAAACTCATTTAAGTCTACTTTATCTGCACTTAATCTTTAAAACATATCTTTAAAATATATTATCCTTTCTTGGAAATAAAACAATTTATTTTTTACAATTAATGTACTCCAATAGATACATATTTTACTTAACAACTATAAGTAATCAACATTTCAAATCCTCAAAGAAACTTTTAATTCATTTAATTTAATGTTTCATTTTCAATTTCTATTATCATAACGGACCTTTATATATTTTTCTTTAAGTCTAACATATCCACTGTTTCCAACGTGAGTACATATCTGGTAAATTTGAAAATTTCTTGACTACCTTTTCTTTTCCATCTTGCTATTTACCTGCGAATTACTTTCATGAATATGTGCATACGACACACGTTCGTTTATTAAATAACGTTTTAATTAACCAAGACAACTAACTAGTTTCCATTGTCATACGTTATTGCCAGTCACAAACTTTCTGCACCTTTTTATTTATGTATCTAATAAGCTTGCGTAAACGTTCTTCCTCTTGTCAAAAAAAAAAAACCTTCTCTAGAACTCAATCACTTCTCTGCAAATAAGCCTTTCGTTACTAAGAACAGCAGTGTCTACAAGTATTAATTAAATGCGCCCTCCTCTGGTTTTTCGAGCATTAAAAGTGATTAAGGATTGTCCTGTAGCAATGGCGATTAACATAGACTGCATCTAATTACGAGTGTTCCGAAAGCCGAAATGGTTGTTTATGGTTGAAAAGAACAAAGACGCGGCGCTAATCACGCGTACTGCCTGATAATTTGATAATTAAACAGAAAATAAGCAGCTAGTAGCTGCCTTATCGAGCCCAATTTTAGTTTTTCACCTGTTTTAATTTTAATTCATGATGACATTGTTCACATATTGTATTTCAGAACTTTTTAGCTTTATATCTGATTTACTGCGTTGCAGACTTTATTTAAATGTTGTGGTAAGGAGCTTATTAATTTAGTTTTCTTCTTAAAAATATTAATCTTAAATTAATTATACTTCGGACAGGGATATACTGTGGAAGTTACGAATGCCTTTTTATTCAATTATTGTCTTCACATTTGTTATGGCTTCATTTATTAGATAATTTACATAGAAATAGATTTGCTTTTAAATAACAATCACTAATACTTCTTTTACTTAAAATGAAAATATGTGAGTAGAATTTAGAATTTTAATTTTGGAGATTGATGATTGGAATCCAAAAGATCCACTTTGTACACGAAAATTTTAGTTCCCAATTATTAATAGCCGCAATTACACGATTCATTCTGCTTTGCTAAAGCTCACTGCTGTCTTTATACTTGTCTGCGTTGTCAAGTTAGCTTTCAGAAAAGTAAAGGAATCATTTTCATAAACTCTAATTTGCATTTAATACCACAATGTGTATCAGAAATTAAAACCAAATTCTTATATTAGATGAAAGCTGGATAACATTGTTAAAGTTACTTTACAGTGAATTATGTCGAAATTATGTTGAATGCTTTAAAGACATATAAGTATGTACCTAGTTGCTCTTGGATATTAACTGGCAGTTAATGTAAATTTTACAACTCCGCCATTGAGATATATTTTTCTTTCTTTTCCAGGATCCCCGCGCACCTAAATCTCAGTCTGTTCCTAACTCAACCACAAATGACCGTAACTCCATCTTCAGTGGACCACCTCTCACCGGATTTCGCAATAACGAGGTGCGAACTGTCATGCTTTATGGAGTCCCGATTGTCGCCTTGGTCATAGATGGCTACGAGCGTCTATGCCTAGCCCAGATCTCCAACACATTGCTCAAGAGCTTCAGCTACAATGAAATCCACAATAGAAGAGTTGCTCTTGGTATAACGTGCGTCCAATGTACTCCTGTTCAACTAGAGTTGTTGAGAAGAGCCGGTGCCATGCCTGTGTCGTCAAGAAGATGCGGACTGATTACCAAACGGGAAGCAGAACGACTATGTAAGAGCTTCTTGGCTGATACCAGACCACCGAAACTTCCCGACAACTTTGCCTTTGATGTAATCCATCAATGTGCTTGGGGTTGCAGGGGATCATTTGTTCCTTCACGCTATAATAGTTCAAGGGCTAAGTGCATTAAATGTACATATTGCGGATTGTTCTTTTCACCAAATAAGTTCATATTTCATTCCCATCGCCTGCCTGACTCGAAGTACGTTCAGCCAGATGCTGCGAACTTCAATTCTTGGAGACGACACATCAAACTTGGAGGATCTCCTCCAGAAGAGGTGATATACGCATGGGAAGATGTTAAAGCAATGTTTAATGGAGGATCCAGGAAGAGGGTCATCAGTTGTGCCAGCGTTTCCAGGAGCGGTGGAGGGAGTAGCGACGGAAGTAAACGATCTAGGAATCCAACCAGATCGGATTCAATTCCCAGCAGTTCAGAAGCCAGTGTTCATACAAAACCTACCTACTTCCCTGTAGTTCCTCTTCCCAACAAGGGATTTTCGCTAGCTCCTGCAGCTGCACCTTTTGTCCCTCCTACTGGACCAAGTCCTTTCGGGATTCCTACTGGAAAGCATATATCCCCTGCAGATATCCGACAGACTTTTGCAGAGTACATGTGGGCAGGTAAACAGCCCTTTCCTCTGCCTTACGGAGGCGTGTTATGGCCACGACCTGGAGGTATAGTTCCTGCAACGTCACCTGTTGAACTGAGGGAAGCACGAAGCGTTCCAGAAACTACATTACCGTATAGCCTTGCAGACACCACCACCTTGGCTGATACAGGTATGTGAATTTCATTAGTATTTGTCTGTTTAATTTTGCGAAGCAAAATAGATTCTTATGGAATTTCTTAATCAGTAGCGTTAAAACTTTGACGATATTAGTATTTGAGAAGAAATTTATTTTTTTCTTGGAAAATTTTAAGGAATTTCAGGTCTTTATACAGCACATTTAGTATTTGGATGGAAATTAAAAATTGGATGAGAAAATAAAATTTTACTGTTCTCTAAAAATTAAGCACGAAATACAAATTCTCAGACAGCGAGCATAAGCATCAATTTTATTAAACTAGCTGTGGTTTTTGAGAAGAATATAAATACCAAACATGCGCTAAAAGTGATTGAATCTACCTCAAATATGCAAATTAGATGTTCGATGAGCTTGACTTTCATTGCAACAAGAACATTTTTTGCAGAAAGTTGAAGCAGCCATCTGGTTTGGCATAGTGTAAAGAATACGCATAAATATATTATTTATACGAAATTTTAGTTGATATTGATTTTCAAAATGATCAGTTGAAGAAAAAGTTGCAGGGAAAGTTGAGAATCGCAGTGAATGACTTTTAGATGATGAACGTAGGTGAACTTTCTTTAAAGTTTGAATAATTAAATTCTGATTCAGAAATAATTTTTTCGATGTAATCACAATATCCTTGTTCGTTTTTATTAATATTTAAAAGGCTTATAAAAAGTCAAGCGAAGAAATATAAAAAATATATAATATGCATTGAACTAACTGTCTGACTGACTGGGTGGGGAAAGTGATGTTTCAAAAGAATCGCGCACTTCTACACTAGCCAAAATCTTGAGTTTATTATCATTCGACCCGTCTCAGCTTCTAGGTCAAAAAGGTTCAAAAATTTGAATTAGAGGTGACGATGCTAAGGAATGATTGAAAAATCCAAAACCACTTTTTAAAATGATCGAGCGTTTTTACTCGAGCCAGAATCTTGGTTCTGATGCCATTCGATCAGTCTCAGCTTCCAGGTTAACGGAAAAATCGAAAATTTCAAAAATTCGAATTAGGAGTAACAATCCAAAGTAATTTTTAGAAGACTTACACCACTTTAATTCTCAAAAATAAGCAAAAAATGTGCGCCATTCCATATTCATGCTTAATTTGAAATGGGTTTTAATGTTCAAAACTTTTATAATGTGTGTGTCACATTTAGTAACCACTGACCATTGAAATCGCGCGAAAAGCGGTTGAAATGACTAGTATATAATACGGACACATACACATTTGTCCCCTTCGCGATACAAATATGAACATATACATAGCAGTTTATGAGATATGGATTGTCTGTGGCATCTTATGATCCAGAAATTGCTCTTTTATTTTTCTTCTAAATATATATTCTTCAAAATCATTCATTTCATCCATCGCTCTTTTACAGGTCGCCCCTTGTCCTCGGCCAGCGAGGGCACATCTCTTTCCTTCCCGGACCGCGACAGCCCCGGAAGTCCCCTGCGTGCGGGCCACGCGTCGGCTTTTCGACCGGTGGGCCGCAGGTCGCCCCTGAGGGTCGACTCGGACGCCGACACGACGACGGGCGGCGGCCGCTGTGGCAGCTGTTGCGGGGGCGGCGCGTCTTCGGGGGACGAAGTAGATGTTACGGACGTCAGCGAGGACGGGGAAGCGGCGAGCGCGTCGGCCATGACCGGCATGGAGGAGCCCACGACGCCCGACACCAGCGCAGAGAGCTTGGGCAAAACGGTGAGTGGAGAAAAGTTTTTAGGTATCGACCGGGGTCGATATGAGAGGGAGATTTTTTTCTCGCTGTCCGGATGCTTTGCGTATCTTTAATTTTAACCGTACCGTTATTCATGCAAGTGAGTAGAAACAAAACAATGAAGTTAAATATCGGAAGTGCGAGTCTCCATTCGAACTACTCATATATTAATAGGACATAGTCAAAATCATTTATTTTCCCCTGACACTATTCCATTTAACTTCCCATGGACTCTGTAATTTCATTCAACAACTTTGACGGCTTCGTTCTCAACTCCTATAACACGTAGAAAGCTGAAACTCGGCGCACAGTTTCATCTCGCAGAACATTTTTATCTAAATTTTTATCTATTAATTCTAATTTTTATCTAAAGTTTTCACGACATTACGTTACGTCATTATGCCCCTTACACATGTTATGATCATGTTTATGTCTTTTTTATGCATTTTTTTTTCTTTGCGAGTTACGGTTCCGTGTCTTCAGGTGAAATGCTCTCCGGGTTCTAACGAGTCATAAGTACAATTTTACGTCATCTTTTACGCCATCTTTTACGGACTTGTTCTCTGCTCCCAGAGCAAGTAGAAAGCTGAAACTCAGTACACTGTTTAATCTCGCAATAAATGTCCATCTATCAAATTATCACGTCATTATGTTACGTCGTTACGTCCTTTACGTACATAATGGTGTTTTTGTCCATTTTATGCATTTTCTTTGTGAATTACTGGTCAGTATTTTCAAATGAAACCGAATGTGTCGCCAAGGTCAATCGATCTGGATCTTCAACTTATAACAGCCGTTTACTGTTAAGTATTCGTAACACGATGGTGATGCCACTTCTGTTACATACTCCCATTTCATCTCCGTCACAGTTTTTTCATGACTTACTCCGTGCCCGCGCCATAAGATGTTTCATATCAAAAGAGTTCTCTTCATTGCTGCTCAGTTTAAATTATAGAAAACCCCACCATCAAACTAAGGGAAGTATATTTTTGCTATTTTTATGACATTGTTTATGCTCATGTTCAACATCATCATAACAATAGCAAAACACCAACGACACAGCTAAGGGCATAGCTGAAAGTATCTGAAATGTATGATTTCCTTGACATGAAAAGCATTAAAATGCAAAATGAAATGCACATTTTTATTTCGTTAAAAAGCTAGTTATTTAAGTATTTTTGTAAATTTTCTTTAAAAAAAATTCCTTTGCAAAGTTAGCAACAGGTCTATGACATCAAAAAATACGATGCATTTGATTGATTTGTGTCAGTGTATACTATTTTAAAATCAGTTACATCATAGCGTAGTTCAGATTACTGTCCCCCCCCCTCTCCAAAGATAATACTATAACCGTTGTTCCAAATTTATCATGATGTTAAACACTTACGTTATCATGGGCACACATGGGCATAGTTGAAAGTATCTGAAATGTATGATTTCCTTGACATGAAAAGCATTAAAATGCAAAAGGAAATGCACATTTTTATTTCGTTAAAAAGCTATTTATTTAAGGATTTTTGTAAATATTCTTTAAAAAAAATCCTTTGCCAAGTTAACAACAGGTCTATGACATCAAAAAATACGATGCATTTGATTGATTTGTGTCAGTGTATACTATTTTAAAATCATTTACATCATAGCGTAGTTCAAATTATTGTTCCCTCCCCCCTCTTCAAAGATAATACTATAGCCGTTGTTACAAATTTATTATGATGTTAAACGAGAAATAATTTCATAGGGATTTATAATCTTTTCAAATTACATCCATAGAGTAGTTCAAATAATTGTTCCATCTCCCTCCCTAAAGATTATACTACTGCCGTTATTCCAGAATTATCATGGTTTTAAATGAGAAATAATTCCATAGAGATCTCTAATGTTTTCAATTTAAAACCATAGCATAGTTCAAATTATTCTTTTCCCCCAATGTTTATACTACTGCCGTTGTATCAAAATTATCGTTGTTTCAAATAAGAAATACTTCTATAAAAATCTCTTAAATTTTCAATATTTCATGTTTTTAGTGTGCCAATGACAAACAATTCTATATAATGCTAGTTATTTTACATAATGCATCCACGCAGCATTGTCTTTCATTGCAATATGTGAATTTATTTTTAAATTATCGCTTAGACAACCCACAGACACATATGCGGACGGCGCACATCTTTCAGAAAATGTGGGAAATTTCCTCAGCAGTTTATTCGTTCTTAATTTATCGCATTCATACCTCACACACTTGCGCACAGAAACAGACATCATCCAAAGAGTGTTGGAACTGTACTCAAGTCTAGAAACTAAAATAAAATAAGTCAATTCAGTTGCATTACAACTAGAGATGGGCGAATAACACTTTTCTTTTATTCGAATATTCGAATACTAACCAGATTTCGGATATTCGAATACCTGGAATGTTCGAATATACCAAATGGTTATTTCAAATTGTTAATAAATAATATTTACATTTATTAAATATTATTTATTTTTAATAAATATATTATTAAAGTATAATAAAAAAGCGCAATAAAATATATTAATTTACAAATAATTTTTTTTATTTTATATTCTAATCATTTTACAATAATTTTTTATTTTAGGTACTCTTAACTACAGTAACAGAATAATAGTAAATGCTTCTCACCTACTCCTGAATTTTATTTAAAAATACATGCACTAAACCGGAGGTGCTGAAGAATCCCTCTCAAAATTATGCTGACGTGATTAAATTTGCAGCATGATAATGGAAACAAACTGTCTTTTAGGTTACTTTCGAATTTCTTCTTCTGGAATAGCCTGGCTTTTGTTAATCATGACGCGATATTCGATGTATTCGAATTTCTTTTAGCGACGTTGTACTAGAGATTTCGAATATTGTCTAGTATTCGAGTATTCGCGGATAGTTAAAACAGCTTACGTCCTTCCATGTAAACTTTACTTTCATGCAGTAGAGTGTCCAAGTTGTAAAACAACTTTTACAGGCAGATTTTTATTTTAGTCTGTTTCATTTCGAAGGATACTTCACATCTATAGATGCATATAAGACTACAGAAACTACTGCACAGCTATCCAATTCAGCTTTTATTTGTGAAAACTAAAAACTTTTATACAAATCCTAATCGGGGGGAAATAAAAAATTCGTTGAGTGCAGATGCGGTTCCTGTGCCAAGGACAATAGATGCATCCTCCATTTTACGTACTAAAGATTTCCTGGTTTAAAATGCATAGCGAAGTGGTAGGAAGACTGATTTATATCACATGTAACGAAATATTCAAAATTCTATGAACTTAAAAGCAGACAAACATTAAACATTTGCATTTTTTTTAATATTTGAAAATATAAATTATTAAATTATTGAAAAATAAACACAAGTGTTTTAAAATATAAAATGTTTTAAAAGTCAACTAAAATTTAAACAGAAATATTTATACTATTGAACAGTAAACAAAGATATTTTAAACTTAAATTGTATGAATTTAAAAAGAAAAATATCTGAATTAGCTAAAACTAAATATAAACATATAAAATATTAAACATGTGAATTGTAAGGGAAAGGAAAACTAGAGCAACGTAAACAAGCACGAATAACACGATAATGCAGAATACAGATGTTTCGAGGATACGCTGGATACCCTTCGTCAGTACAAGATAACCAATAAACCGTCTGAAAGAGAAGTGCTCATTCCTCTTTTGGACTTCAGGTTGGTTGGTTCTCCTGCACTGATGAAAGGGATCCAGCGTATCCTCAAAACAGCTGTATTCTGCATTATTATGTTATTTGTGCTTATTTACGCTGCTCTAGTTTTCCTTATTCTTCGCACAAAGTATATTTTACTTATTGATTTGAATTGTATATAATAAACAATGCATAAGATACATGAGAGAGAGAGAGAGAAAGCTCAATTTTAAGTGCTACATATGTACGTGTGATTAGTATTTAAATCATCATTTTTTAAAGGACTTAATATAGTTAATCTCTCAAAATGAGCTTTCGACTGGCATAAAATCCGTTTGTAGTATTAACTAAAAAAAAAGTTTAAAAAAAAAAAGATTCACGTATGGATATAGAGCCTTTGACTTTTAGAATATGAACCAAACATCTATTCTAGAAGTTCCCAATACGCACTCATTTATTCTTGGCTGACAATTATTCGAAATGTTCGAAAAGTCACTTTGTTTGCGATTTATTCAAATCAAAATCTGCACACTTCAAAGTTACGCTTCAAAGTCGATACTAAAAAATCGAAAAAAAAATCCCTCTGCCTTTCCTATTGAGAAATCATTAAATCTTCGAAATTGGATTTTTAGGTTTCCTGATTTAATCACTGCAGGTAAGCTGCATAAAGAGAGAGACCTCTCACTTGTCCTGACATGTAACCCTTTGTCATGAATATTGATGATATCCGGACTCCCTATCCACTACTACCCCATCTTTCCCGTTTTGCGACCCCCTTGATGGATTTTTCTGTGAGAATCATTGATCTCTCTATTTATAGGCCCGCCACCGGGAAGTTTTTGTGGTCTCCCAGAGTTATTAATCTTTCAAAAAGTTTCTTAAATTGTTTCGGTGTTTTCTTAATTATTGGAGCGCGCTTTAATTGAATGCGCCATCGTTTCCAGGGAGGTCTTGAATAAGAATATTTAGACTTTTTTTTATCTTTCGGATTAATTAATGAGAATAATGTAATAAAGAGTTGCTGTATATACGATATTGAAGTCAAGAATGGGTAAAGATTTTAAAATTTATTCGTTTAAAGTTTTATTGTTTATTCGTTTGAAATTTTATCGTTTATGAGAATTAAATATTGTCTGAGAATTAAATACTCAAAGAAATTTTTCTTTTCAGAATCTTTATTTTAAAAAAATAAACAAAAAAAAATTAAACTTTTCTGTTAGGAAACGCAAACCTTTCCGAACCAAGAAATATTTTTTTCGAATGAAGAATTTTAGAATCGCAAGTTAGAGAGTCGCAAAATAGAAAGTAAAACACAAACATTCGATCGGTCGTGGGATTTACGCAAGCTACACAGAATGGGGATAAACGATTCGTGCTACATCTGACGCTTTATCCATTGAGCTTCTAAAGCTATCATTTCTCTTTATATATTTGAAGTGAATCCTACTTTAATCCCTATAAGATTTCAGATCGAAGTGAAACTTCTGATCTGTATGCCTTTTTCATTCCCCTGCTTTTTCATAAAGGATAGAACGTTATTTGTAGTAACTAACGTGAAATGAAGACGCAGCCATATCGTTGAACTCTGAGGAGAATTTTACTTATGTTAAGTTCCTATAAATTCTAATGTAGAGAACACCTTAACTATGATGCTGTTTACTGTAGAAAAATGCTGTATAATTACAACATAAAGCATTGTAAATTTTGAATCACCTGTGATGTAACAAATATTTACAACACATGTGCTGCGTAGTAAGATCACTTCAGTGAAATCCTGCTAATTGCTCATATACTGGAGAATTTCCATGCTCGCTTAATTGCGCTTAAAGCATATTTGCAATATTTAGCCATATGCTCCTATTGAAGAATACATCACTTTGAAGGAAAATTAAATCAATTCAAGGTGTGATAAAATTACAGCATGCACAAATAAATTACATCTTATGTGAATTTACATCCCAATGTGTTGACATAATTTTTAACTACATCCTGTGATATAAATGTATACTGATATTTTAACAGTGTTGAAAACTCCAGACATTATTTAAATATGTTATAATTTAGAATAAATTTAATATTGAAATATTTGTAAACGACATTGAATTGAACATATACACATTTTAAAGTGAGGTAATACAAAAATTCAAAATTTAAGAAAAATTGAGCCTTTTAAATAAAACTAATTTTTAAATTACTTTCGACCATAATAGATAATATTTTCATTTTGTTTTACTTTATAATACATACTTTTGTCATACATTTGTGCTTAAATACTTTGCTCAAGTCTTCCTTATCCTTTGCATAGTTTTTTTACATATTAAATAGCCTTCATGGTTACTTTCAATCTAATAAAAGGTAACAAATTCTGGATTAATTTGCTAATAGAGATATTTAGTTAAAAAAAAAGATAACAAATATCTACTGGTTAAATTCCTAGAACACAATAATGACAGATGGATTCAACAAAGTCGTACAGTAACTTGGAATGCCTTCGCTATTTAGGTAAAAATATTAGACAGATTTGCAGGTCGAGGCAATTTAGTTCAAATTAGAATTGAAAATGACCCGAGTAGGATATAAGAGCACGCTGGGTACAGCTATACATTCAGTTAATGGTCGTATATCATATTAAAATGAGTTCTCAAGTTATTTAAAATTCTGTAGGTCGAAAAATTTTGTTAAAAATAATTATGAAAATCTGATTCTGAAAATTCTCCGAGGATAAAATCGTTATCATCAGAATATAGATAGGGTAGGTTGGGGTACAACGGAATACTAAAGTCAAACAAACAGATTTCTTGTATATGGAAGTTAATGTCACGTTTAACTCTAATATATGGCTCTGCCATGCACACATCTTCTACAAATTTTCCAACACAGTGCCATGTGCAGGCTTCCATGTGACACCAAATGTAAGAGTAAAATTTTGACGAATTGTTCTACATGTTACTGCAAAAATCTATTATTGAAAACTCCATACTTCTTGTTGCATTGAACAAAGTAAATACAGCTGTTAATGTGGTATGTGAATCAAAACGAAAAGTATGCATATATAATGTCAATAATTTTTTTAAATACAGACTGCCCATTTGGGCACAATAGAACAGTGTATTAAAGGCATAATAAAACATTGTTTCTTAATGCTATGATTAAATGTAATTGATTTGCAAAATCTATAATTTAACAAAATTAATACATCTCTGTTGTTGCCATTTATACAAATGTTCCAGATTGTCAGGTTATAAAGTAGCTGAAAACTAACAAGACGTATACCATTCTTATTAGAACTAATTATGCAGGCCTAAGACATACAGCTTATAAACATGCAATCTTTTTATATTAATCCTAATGAAATGACATCAAATATTTATTTCAAATTTTTATTGTACTCCATATGATGTTCCATAGTACCTCGTGTTGGGGCATTATATGAAGCAATTTATATTACTTTAGATTATATTTTTTAGCTAAACAGTATTATCAATCCTAATTTATTTTACAAATTTTTGTAGCCAATGAATCTGCAATTCTGAGGATACAGTTTTTATAACTTTAATGAGCACTTTTGGAAATAATGCATTATTTTCACAAGTAACTATAATGGTGTAACGCTCTTATAAACTAACACACTTGTAAGGGCAATGCACTTGTAAACTAACACACTTGTAAGTGTAACGCTCTTATAAACCAACCCACTTGTAAGTTCAACGCTCAGTTACTTCATTATTTTCACACTAGAATGGTATATTTCAGTTACTAGCAAAGTAATAGCAAATTTCTTGTTACATTTTTAAAATGACTTTATCCAACTCTGTATGCGAATACAGAATTCAATGTCGATTTGTCGCACAATTGCTACTCTTAAGCGACAAACTTTTAACTATTTCGAATTATTTTAGAAAGCAAACTTTAAAAACAGTTCGTGAAATGTATTTATTTCATTTAACTAACATGTACTTAAGTGCAACATTAGTTGTTCCATTTTTTATCTTTTTACTCCACTTCCTGCTAATTACCACTCTTTCCAGTTCAGACTATTCTTTTGCCAGGGCAAACAGAGAAGGTAGCGCGAAGTCGCGCGTAAGTAATAGATCAATTAAAGAGCTTTCACGCTTATTTTGCATCGTGCGCTTTAATTATTTGTTCGAAAAACAATAATCTCAGTTGAGGGGAAACTTTCCCCATTACTGAAATTCTTTCATTCCAGGAGTGAAGGAACGGGGTAACTTTTGGGAAAACTTTTCTGTTGGCGGAACATTCGTCCTTGTGCCTGGATGATTTCATTATCCGATGAACAAAAGCGTTCGGAGAGTTGAAATCGCTTCTGTTTCCATAACAAAGGGCGAAAGGTTTCCGCTCAAATTGGTGAATAGGAGATTTTCAGAGGTTGTGCGGACAATGAAAATCAAATTCCTGCGCGCGAAATTCATCACTCGCAATCGGCTCAATTGTCCAAATGACCAATCCACGACGAAGTAATCTGAATAAAGTAATCTTAAATGCGATTGCGCCCCCTGCGAAAATTGCAAAAGAGTATTTGCCTCACGATCTCTGAAAAGATGGCGATAATTATAACGCAGTTGGGTGTTGCTCGATACGCCAATGAAATTCAAAACTGTCCTCGGAAGTATACACGCTGCCGCTGCGAAACTTTAAAGACATGCATTGAATGCGTGTCGAGCATTAAAATCCCAATCTTGCATCGCAGTGAAGCTTCATTCGATACAAATTATACCCGAATATTGGATTACGAATTTTCTACTTGAATGGAATGCTGACACTTGAAGGCGTGTTTATTTCAATTTTGACTTATTCATAAATCTGTTTATACGAATCGCTTGAATATGTAACGTCATTTCAAAATAAATGAATACTACGCAAATCCAGGTTATTATATAAAAGGTATATTCAAAATACAGTTATTAACTGCGAGCGAAATATATTACGAATTATTTCCAACTTTCATCGATGTCATTCATAATATTTTCTGCAATTTACTCACCACACTTTCTGCAATTTGCTCAAATGCATAGATTATAAACAGGATCGTAGTTAGACTATTTCATTTTTTCGACTGGCCCATGCAAGCCAATCCACTTGTCTGGAAACTCGTTATTTAACCAGTGTTTCACAACTGTAGTATGGTGAGCTGGAGATCCGTCCTGTTTAAACCATACATGTGTAAGTACTGTTAGGGACAGTTCTTCCGTAAAATCAGGAATAACCGCATTCAGAATCTCATTAACATATCCGTCACCCGTCAACGTACAATTTTACGGTATGGGTCCAAACAAACAGTTTCTGAAAATACTACACCATACATTCACAGAAAATTGCTTCTGATGATAACTATCACGTACCACGAATGGATTTGTGCCAGACCAGAAGTGCTTATTTTAAAGATTTGTGCATCCATCTTCTTTAAAACAGCATTCGTCAGTCCAAATTACGTTTTTCAGGAAAGAATTTGCATCTTCCTGATTTAGAGCCCAATTACAAAAATCTAGTTGATGATCTGTTGGCTCCTGTCCTTCACACCATGAATGTTAAACGGATGCCATTTATTCAGTCTCAGTAGTCTCCACACTGTTCAGCAGCTATCTAACACCAATATATTGGTGTTAGATACTTGATATATTGGTGTTAGATATTTGATATTTAAAATGTATTTTGTGTTTCTGTTTGGATGTGGTAAATTTCGATGTTTCTGTTTAGGTGTAAAGTCAGTATAGGTCTTTAAACTTTTTTGCATTTTTAGTTTTAGTATATGTACTTGGTTTGCGACATTGTATCCGCTTCCGGGAGTGTCGTCAAGACATGAAGCTGGCTAAACCGGGAAGTGGGGGTCACAATCCCCCCCGGCGAAATTTTGATACATTGTCATTCTTCATTTTTCTATATCTTATGTAGTATATATATATATATATATATATATATATATATATATAACTAATTTAAACGATTTGAAAAAAGGAAAGGGGGAAAACCATATGAATTGCATAAAAATGGCTGAGAGGGATAGCGACCTCTTATTCCCGTTTTAAGTACTTTTCGTCTAGACAACGCCCACGGATACCAATGCAATTCAATGACAGATCCCCGTAGCATGTGCAAAATGAAAGCTCCAAAATGCAGAAAAGGAGGCCTCAGAATGCAGACAGAAAGAAGACAGAAATGGAACGACGAAATCACACTGGCAATGATGCTACTGACTAAAACGTATCGTCCGTTTCGCCATATATAGTATGTACCCATACGCATGCGTACCTCGATTATTCAAATATGATGTCATATTCTCAAGTCATTAAAGAATGAATAATCCTCTTCTTTAAAGAAAGAATTGTAAATATCTTTAAGGAAATTCCGTGGGTAATGATTTTTAAGTGCTTCCTGTAAAATGAGTTTGTTACATGTGAGACAATCTTTTTTGAAAGTATTATCATTACGATTTCTTCTCAGATGTCCTGTTATGATGTTACGGAAAATATTCCTAGACAAATTCGACTTCCATCCAATTATTTGGTTAATCTTCATATCATAATTATTACGTTTATTGTACAGAACTGTATGAATTCCATTTTTATGTTTGTATCTAATGGTTATGTCCAGGAAATTAACTTCGTTTTTGACACTATTAGGGTTCTTGATAAGATCCAATTCCGGAGGATAAAAGTCAAATTCAAATTCAGGAGTATTTGAGTAATGGCCTAAAATCACATCGTCCACATATCTGTAATATGGCATTTCATATAATACATGATTATTCCTTTCGAAATATGTTAAATATATATCAGCCAGGACTGATGAACAGCCCCCACCCATAGGAATACCCCTAATTTGTTGATAAAAGACTCCTCCGTTACATAATATGTTCTCAAACAAAACGATCTGAATTAAATCCATATACCTTCGTAAAGTGATTACTTTTTTAAGATTGTATTCTGTATGCACCAGTAAAAGTATTTCATGCAATTTTTTAAGATCAATGTTGTTGAAAAGGTCCCGGAAGTCATAACTGGTGAACTGTATATCTTTATTGCAATACTTCAGTCGTTTAATTACTTCAGAGCTGTTTTTTATGATTATTGGATTTTGTACTAATAAAGCTTTATATGCAGGTTTAAGTATATTCATAAGTTTTTTGTTAGCCAATGTAATATATGTATTACATCCTACAGTTACGGTACGAAATTTCACGGGTGTTTTATGCAGTTTTGGAATGAGTACTAAATAAGGAAAGGATACATTTTTTATATTGATGCCAATTCTTTTATATAGAGCCCTGATTTGATTTGTCATCACAGTTAAGATCTTTCTAAAGATGTCTTACTTTGTCATAGGTTATCTGATACTTATTTCGCCGCATTCAAAATGGGGAATTAGCACAATTCTATAGTTTGGCAAAAAGTTGTGCGTATATCTACGCATTCTAAAACCCCTATCACACTCAACAACTTTTCCGGCAATTTTTCGGACAACCAACTTTTCGAACAATTTTTACGCCGAGTTGGGGGAAAAATCGTGTGAAATGAGGTAAAAAAATTGGGACAACTTTATCTGACGAGTATAGAAAAAGTTGTTCGTTTGGAACAATTTTTCACAAACCAGCCAATCACAGATGAGTAGCGGAGGAATCACGTGTTTAGAAAGGTTGGCGCAGATTCTACTACATTCTGGTTTGGCGTGAAATCCTCGCGCAAGTTTGAATCTGTGGAGCGCGAACAGATAGAATATAATAACAGATAGATTATATTGATATAATAACCAGGCAGCGCGAAGTATTATTTTAGTTTAGATTTAGAATTTTGTTAAGTATTTATAATATTTCTGTGTCATAAAGGTGGATGTCAATGGAAGTCGTCTCGAAATCGAAGAAAAGTAGTCTTGCGAGATAAAAATGGAGTTAATTGAATCAATACGTGAAAAATCATTTTTGTGGAATCTAAAAGATCCACTGTATTTAAAAAAGAATTTGAAGAAACATGCGTACGAGAAAATATCATCTTTACGAACCATCTCTTCCAAAGCGATTTTATATACATGAAATATTATATAATAAAAATTAAGATATTATTACTAATATAATTTCTTTGGTCTCTTCTGATTCAAATTTATATTTACCAGCGGCTTGCTAGTTTACAGTATTACCGCATTTCAGAAAATCCGCCTTTCTGTGAATTTAAACAAGAGCGTACGCGAGTTTGCTTTGGCGATATATACGTACTAAAGTGATTCCATCACAAAACACAAAGGATCCTAATTTAAATTGTTTTAGAATATTTACTACACTATGGCAATTTCCTCGTTTTAACGAATACAATTATGTTCTCTTTCTCGAATCGTTAAAAAAAACATCAGACCGAATTTAGAAAATGAATTTTCATGTATGTTCTTCATAGACAATTTTTTTTTCTTCTATTGCAATACTAAAACAACTTGAAAACTTATTCTGTTTACTCTTCAAAATAGTACTCTAAAATAACACTAAATGCATTGCATGATATAATTTGTTAGTACATTTCAAATGTGAAGTTTTGGCTTGGGTGGTAAAGAATCAGCTCAGCAAACGACTAGCCTCTGGTTCGAATCCATGCGAATTTTAAATTTTACAAGTGCTGCCATCTGTTACTAAAATATTCAAATATAGTTTTTCTTTAATAATCTGCAATTTTTTTTTTGTTTTAAATTATTTTACGTTTTATATACAAAATAACCTTATATCAGTAAATTATTTTTAAATTTGAATGCTTATAAAAATTTATTTCGAAGTTACTTTGAAAAACATCTTGAAGTATACTTTATACCAGCTAGAGATGGAATGTACATTTAAATCTATTTTAAAACATAATTACTCAATAAATATAAATGTAGATAAAATAATTTTTAAAAGTTTACTTTAATGAGAAATATTTTAAACGTTACAAATGAGCAAAGAACATCTTCGGATATTTAATATAGATACGTATTTGAAAACCTTTAAAATCAAGTATAAAATGGTAATGAACTTAAATTTGTTTAAGACATGATATTTTAATAACGGCATTCTTGAATTTAAATACTTTTTACTTTTTCTTTTTCTTTGTTTCATTTCATTCAATATCGGCTATATCGCTTTTTAAACTAATTTTGTATCTTAAAATAGAGTGAATATTTTTCAACAAATATTTATTTGCTTTTTTATACGGATGTGTGACAAATCCAAATATTCTTTAATGTTCATTCATCTGTTTAAGCTTATGATATCTGAAGTAATCCATATAAAAAAGAGCAAATCAAAAATTTACAATAGATTTTGTCCACATCTTTCTCGGTTTACTTTGTTTCTTCTTCTTAAGCAGGAATAATCCTAGCGTAATTATGCCAAAGCATATTTGATTTTTCCCCGCAGCTGATAACAATTTAGTCATAATTACAAAGTAATAAAGGTTACAAAAGGAAGTACTAAGTAAAAGTCTTGTTTTATTGCCGGAGTCGAAGCGAGAACGCGCTGCCTGCCGAAAAGTACAAATGTATAGTTGTCGCCAAAAGGCGATAAACATACTGCCATAGTTTTGTCATTTAGCACAACTTCTTCAAACTGTCAATAACCCTATCGCCAACTTTTTCACCGAAAAATTGGGGAAAAAGTTGTCCGAAATAGTTGGTTGTTCCAAAAGTTGTTGAATGTGATAGGGCCTTAAGGGAAAAAATTTAATTGGTACATTATTTTATTTTCTATGATTTTCTAAGCAAACACACAGAAATTGAGAGTTTCGATTCCGCTCACAGAAGGGCTTCGCTCTCCAGTAGCCTTTCTACGCATGCCTGTCTTGGAACTCACGGTGAGTGTTAAGCCTCGCTTTCTCTTTAGAAATTATCGTTTCTTTTATTTATTTACTTACTTATTGATTTACTTGTTTTATTTTTTGCTTTCCACATTTGCGGAGCACATGTGTGAGGATTTGGTTGAAACCAGGAAATGATTTTGCGGCGATTTGATAAGGCTATTATGTAAATGTATTTTTTTAGTAGCGAGGGCTTATTTAAGACCCAAAGAAATGGCTAGTAATTCATTCTAGTATACAATAAAAAATTATATATGTATGTTTCTGTCGTCTGTAGCGAAAAATCGAATCTTCAGACAGCGGCGCCATTCGGTATAGAGATATTTCAGGTTCCTAGATTGGCTATGCTAGAATTTCTTTTAAATCGAATTAGTTTGAAAGTAATTTAATTTTTGAAGTCGAAAATCACACTTTCCGCATTTTGTCCTATTAAATCTATTCTTTATTTGTCGCCGCAGACGATTCAAGATCAGATGTTATGATTAAATCGTAGACATTTCGTCTCAGCGGTAAAACAGCTGATTGTACCCTAAATGCATTTAATTTATGCAGTTTTTTTATTTTGCGAATTTAAAAAATTTTGACCTAATTTTTACTTTCCCTGTATGCATAGTATAATGTTTAGGAAAGTATTTTGACGGGGTCGAAAATTCGAACTCGAGTTTTCAACGGAATAGAACATTAAGCATCCCTGAACTCGAATCGAATTTTTTTGAGTTAGTGTCTATGTGTATATATGTGTGTGTCTGCGTGGATGCAATATCTCACGAACGAATGGAGCGTTTCAGATGCGATTTGGTACGATTATTACTATCTGAGAATACTGGAACCCTGTTGATTGAACGTTTGGAAGACCCCCAAATGTCGAATGCATTTTTTAAAAAATCATAAAATATCAGAACATTCAGTACTGTTAAATAAATAATTACGTAATTTTTTATTTTTAAACGAATGGCACAAACTTTAAAACTCTAACTTGAATCGTTTGCAAAATATTGCACATTTTTCAAATAAATGTACCTGTAAAAGGGCATAAAAATGAACAGTATTAAATGTAATCAAATATGCAACAGTTGGCATTAAATTAGGCGACTTTAACGATTCATTTGGTGGAATATTGCCAACTTGGCGACTTTTTAATGTGGTGCCAAATTGACGTAAATTTCACTAAATTGATGAATTAATAATTACTTATTTGAATATAATGGATTATTCTGAAAATCGCAAATTACAGTGTGTGCTACAGTGGACTTATAAAAGGCATTGTGCCTCAGATCTTTGTACAGAGCCTTACTGTCACAACCGGGAATCGAACCTTGGATCTCCGAACTGGACAGCCGACGCTCCACCGTTGAGCTACTGGGACGAAATTGCAAGCTCTTATCGTCGAAGTGGGCTCTGCATCTTGTCCATCATTATTTCACATTGAAAGTTGAAAGATACTTGCATTATGTAGGGAAAGTCATGTGCTACCCACATCAGTTTTTTTAATTTGGTATTATATTGTTATTAGGAGTATTGTGATACAATTGGATTTAAATTGAATAAAACTTCTCTGAGGTAGCAATAATGTTTTTAGTTTTACTTCAGAGGTAAAGGAACTTTTTTCCGACTTCAAGTATTTTCATTTTTATGTCGCAAGAATGAGTTTGGTTCGAAACAGATGATTTGGGAAATTGAGTAGTGGTATATGTTAAGTAGCAGGTTATTTTAAGTAGCGAGTGCTTCTTTAGGACACTAAATTATTTTGGTTAATATATTTGGATAAGCAAAAAATCGAAAGCTAATAAATTTTAGCATTTGGTTAAAAATTAGATAGAGAACAAGTGCAGAACAAAATATTCATTAAATAATGTAAATCGAGATCACATATATTTTAATCATCTCCTGTAACAAATTCTATACAATAAAAGAATTAACTTTTAAGAGGAATATTTTTCAGTATAAATGTCAAATGCAAGTTTTAAAAATTCTTAAATCATCATGAAATGCAAGAGATTGATAAAACGAATTAAAAATAAATTATTTTCCTCATGTATATTAATTTATTTTGGCGAAGAGAACTGTAATAATTTCTCATTTTGCATATTTAGTTTAAATGTTTAAATTCAAAGGGAGAAAATACAAAAAAATTTGTCATTAATTTTGCTAAATTCCTGTGACAATTAATTTAGATATTTGTCATTCTCATAGAAAGAGTAATATTTATAAAAACATATTTTATTACATTTAATTCATAAATCATTGTTCAAATCAATCCACTTATAATTATCAAAGTCTTATATTATTATATCCTTAGATTTTTTAAAAACATAGAATTTTTAAACATCATTAGATGTTTAAAAATTCTGTGTTTCTATATTAATCTTACAATAATTCTTGTAAATTATTTATGCATTTTAAGCAGAATGAGCATCTCTTAAGTTCTTAGTGCTTTAAGTTGATAAATTTTATACGAATAAACAATTGCAATCTATATGCAAAATTTAAAAACTTGAACCCAAACTCATTTTTTAATTTCAAGTAAAATTAGTTAATTAAGCAAGTTATAAAAATTTCGGAATATGTATGTTGTAAAAATGGCGTGCTTTATACATATATTGTTCATTAATTATATAAATAAAGTAGGATCGCATACCCATTGCAGATAACAACATTCTAGGACCGATTTCGCACTTTCTATGACTATGAACTTGGCCATTGCAGCCTGAGCTCAACTTTTATGAAATTTCATGCAGTCTGTGTGGTAGAACTAAATTTGGGATTGTCTTAGATAATCGCAAAGTTGTGGCACATAGCAAGTTTTATTATAGCTATCGCAGGTGTCTGCAATTCTATGCATATAATTAGTGTAAAATCGGTTCAGGGACTAACTTTGGGAACATTCACTTTTAAACAAGTCTGGTCCAATGTGTTTAAATAAACTAGCCAAAATGCCCAGTTTTGCTCACGGTTGTTGTGGAACTAAATTTCATTTATATATGCGTACAATAATACGATATATACGACAAAAATATAAGTTAAACTTTACCGATATATATTCCAGTATATTCGAAAGTATATCAAACTAGAAAATGTGCCAGCCGTTACCCGGAATTTAAGATGCTAACCTCTGATTAAAATTACTCCCGAACTCACAGCGAATTCTCGAAAACCAAAGAACGGTTTAACAATACGCCCACTTATAAAAAGAAATAAATAAAAATCCGCTGCGTAGGCGCACATACGGCTGCGTCACGACCATTGCGTTTTTCTAAAACTTGTGAGATCTAAATAACCTTCAGATTATTATTTTCCTCAGTTTTCATTATAATTTACGTTTACTTAAACTAACGATCCTAACTGGTTAGGTTGTTAGACGAATCACCGACCCAATCAGCATTGTCGAGGAATTGAGTAGGAATAAGTTTTCGGATCTGGAGAGTTCAGGGGTCGTGCGTGTCTTGAGAGAATGCCTGTCTTGTCGGGGGCTGGTCTTGTCATGAGAGAGTGCGTGGAAGGAAAACCCAGTGAATACAACGATGATTAGGAAAGGTTTAGTATTCAGGGTTTGGCCGCAATACGAGGTAAGATGAAAAAGTGCCAGTGGTAAGCATAAAAGCTTTAGAATCGCATCCATTTAAGAGTTATCACCAGGCCAATTAATGGTGGTACTTTGTATATATTACTTTCCTTATATACATAATGTATAAGGAAAGTATTGTGACGGGGTCGAAAATTCGAATTCGAGTTTTCGACGGGAGAGCACGTTTCAAGCATCCCTGATCACGAATCAAACATTTTTGAAGTGATGTCTGTGTGTGTGTGTGTGTGTGTGTGTGAAAGTATGTGTGTGTGTGTGTGTGTGTGTGTCAGTGAGTCTGTGGAGACGATAACTGACGATCGAATGGTCCGATTCGAGCCAAATTTGGTACAAGAATCACGATCTGTAAACACTGGAAGCCTATTGTTTTTATACGCAATCGAATGTTCAGAACCCCCCTAAATATTCGAATGAAATTTTGAAAAAATTGTCAAAAAATCAAAACCACTAATAAAGTTACGCTAATAGACATTTCTTATGTAATTTTTCATTATAAAACGATTGACATACATTTTAGAACGCTAACATGAACCGTTCTCGAGATATTGTACATTTTTCAAAAAAATTATCAAAAAGTCATATAAAATAAAAAAAATATTTCCTATTGAGGAACATGTTCACTTTTCATATGTAATACCATGCGATAAATTGAGTGATATCATTCTCGTGGATCTAGCTCGTTCCATTCATGAAAAAGATACTTTGACTAATACTTTTGTATTTGAACGCCAATAGTCATTTATCTGCTGTAAGAATAACTTATTTCTTAGTGCATAACGCTTGGCGAGATTTTGGCGACGAATTTGGCGGAATGTCGCCAACTTGGCGACTTTTTTTAAATGTTGCCAAATTAACGAAAATCTCACCAAATGGATAAAAATGACGCTAAATCAATGAAAATGACGACTAATTGTCGAAAATTCAATATCTTGGAAATAATATTAGTATCTACTATAAGAAAAACCTATTTTTTTTACTGTAAAAGTAGTAAATTCATCACATTATATAAGGAAAGTCATGTGTTGCCCACATCAGATTTTTGTAAATTATTCTGGGCGTGTGCAATAATAATTATTGTCTATGCTTTTATTGTCAGTTGCTTTAAGCAACCAGATGCTGTTATTACTGTGAAGTGCACAATAAATTTTGTTTGAATTACTCAGTGCAATCCTGTGCTATTGCCCTTGGACATAACGGTCTGAAGATCAAAGAATTTAAGTTTGAGTTAAGTCACTTTGGTGACAAAACGAAGTACAGATATGTAATCCCGCAGCATAAATTTACTCATTCGTAGAATAAAGAAATCAGAAAGAGCCTAGGAAGGCAGTTACTTTACAAGTTCTTAACTGCAATAGCTTTCTTGCAGTAGCTCTCGACGACGTAGAAGATGTACCCGGCGTTGCTCGGGATTTAAAGCGGGGATTAATTGAAGTCATTCGTTCAATATTTTAAACGCACTTTTGGCAGGTGAAATGTTTTAGAGGTGTGATGCATTCGAATTCGAAATTTCGAGTGAAGGAGCAAAAGTAATTTCTTTACGAGATAGATTTGAAAATCACTCGAAAAAATATGCAGTAAAATAAAATATTAAAAATATGTTCATTTAAATGGGTACATACGAAAACTTTTCGAATTCTGCAATAAATTCGAAACGCTTTTTGCGACCAGATAGAAACTAAAAATTATTTGCAGGAACAAATCATAAAAAATAACTGTAAAAATTTTGAAAAGTTTATTCCTTAAGAAGTACTAAAGGTGAAAACATTCAAATTGTTGTTACTAATTTCTCCGTGGTGAAGGAGCGCCTATGCACCACTTTCACTAGACCTCTGGTCCCATGGCGAAGGGGAGAAATGTGCAGCTTCACTTTTTATTGAGACTCCTCAAGGGCGGAAGTCTGACTTTGCCTCGACAACACAACATCCATGCCCGCTGGCGCGATTCGAACCCACAACTCGACAATCCAGCGATCAGACGGGAACGCCTGCCCCTGACCGCTCGACCACCGGGTCGGCACATTCAAATTAACAATTGAAAGTGAAACATCTACTATAATTCTTGACCGTCTAATAAAAATAATAGGAAAATTGATCCTTTTATCTGTATTACATTTAAGTTATGATCAAAACAACATTTTCGAATTCCTAAAAACACTATGTACTACAAGACACAATATAACTAAAACTTTCGAAAAAGAAAAAAAATAATAATCCTTTTATTAACGATAGTGAGACAATTTTGTGGCTTTGGTTTTCAAATACTTACATTTCTAGGAGTGTGTAAGTTAAGTATATCAAATAAATGTGTAAACAAGGATATCTAATTCTTTAGGTTTGCATGTGAAGACAGTTTTGTATAACAAGAGTCGAGATTTTGTATGCTTTTTGTATTTTATGGAGAAATTAAATTTTCAAGGGAATTTTTTAAACATTATGATATATAATATACTATTAGAATTTGTGTCTATATTAAATTACAAACAACGGCATTTTTATCAACTAGTTGAGTATAAAATTGTTTGCACGTCGAGGCACCCCTGGAATATTGTCGCGAAACATCAAGCGTTCAAGTCAGGTTTGGAAAACGCTTATTATTCTTTAGATAATTTAAAGCTTTAAATAGGCTTCTATAGGTACAAAAAAGAATCATGATAATTTTTTCTAAAGATAGCAAAAATATACCGGAACCCTCAGGGGGTGTGACACTGGTTACATCATCCGGGTGCACCAAACGAAAATAAAAATAAAGTATATCCGTACAATATGCCTCGAACGAATTAAAATCTATTGATACCTAACAAATGCATGTCCATAAAACTGCTGTCTCTAAAAGATGAGAAAAACTTAACAATGTTCCATTTTATATGTATAATAGATAATTTGAAATTTAAATTGTTTGAACTTTAAAGGAGCTGCGTTTTACAAGGTGTTTTCTCAACTAGAACATTTTAATATGATTTAAAACCATCGTGTGATAAACAACATTTGTGGTAACACTATTCAAAAACTGTGCTAAAATATTTTTTCTTATTGAGTCTATAAAGTAACATCTCCAACAAATACAACACGGTTTTCAAAATCTCGACTCTCGAATGTACTTCGCCCTAAATTATATGTTATTTCACTTTGCACAGGAAAATAATGTTATAAAGTGTATTCCATTTTATAGCATTATTTTTCTGCAGTAAATGTGTACAACCAAGTTATTTTCGATAAATATACCCTACCAATGTACCGATTAAGATGAAGCTGTTTTCGATTTCAGTTCAATCACTCAAATGAATTTGTTTTGCCGCAGTCACGATAGACGCAGTGTTTGAACAAGAACGTAAAAGGTAAAATAACGTGTCTCTTCAATAAAGAATGCGTATTTATTTGTGCATATAAATTGCGAGTCACTTTGGGATTTTTAAACAAATTCTGTTCTTCCAAAAATTGGCTGCGAGAAGAAAATAAGTAGTTATTCCCTTCGGAATATTATTTGTTTGCGAAGACATGGTTATTGGAATATTATTGAGCACTATTTAATTCGAATGAGGTAAAGTAATAATGCACGTTGAGGGGGGGAAAAAACATGATTGCATTTGTAGTTTCAATTTTCATGAAATGATTTGATTTGAAGCCGAATACATAAATTTGCATGTAATTTCATTAGCCATGAAGAATTCCGAGTTTCTATACAAAGCTCTATCCGTAGACAGGTTCTAACTTTTATAACTTTGCTTTTGCTTGCATTTATGAATAGAAAGCTCTAAGCTCTAAAGTTTGATAATGTTATCGGAGAAATACATTCCAAATAATTTAAATTGAAAGAATTTGAGGTAATAATAATGAGTAATAATTAAAATGTTGGTATTCCTCCCCCACCTCTAAGAATCCACATAAACGAGAGAGAAGAAAATATGAAATTTTTTGCTCATTAATCTTGCTCGCCTAAAAATACACTCATACGTAACAGGATATGCATGCAGCTAAGAGTAAACAAACAACTAAAAATTCAAATACCTGATTCATTTAAAAGCAATGAAAGAAGTTATGCTTTAAAATAATTTAAATTTTTTTAAAAAGAGAGAATATTTCAAAATTAGTTAGGAAATTATTTCTTTGAATTTTGCGAAAAACGGAGGGAAAAATGGCGTAATTTGGAAGGTAATTTATAGACATTGCTCCGATTGTAAGTTTTCACTCTGCAGAAATATTTAAGCTGTCTTCACAGTCTCACATTAAATTGAAAAACTTTTAAATCCTTCATAAGTGGCAATAAATATGCAAGCAATTCTGTTTATTTTATTTCATACCATTACCAGAATCGAAAAAAAAAATATCTACACACAAAAAAAAAACCCCTCTCTGACACCAGTGGGTTTCTGGACTGTTTCACTTTTTGCTTTTCATCAATGCTCACCCCTCCTGTTCCTCCGGAACCCTCAGGGGGTGTGACACTGGTTACATCATCCGGGTGCTGTAGAGCGGAAAGCTAATTGCAACAGACGGCTGCACCCCCCTGACCGGATAGGCGGTATTAATTTCTATTTGTCTAACATCCTAAAACAGTATGGCACGGGCAGGTACATTGATGGAGCACTTGATTGTTTTTCGTGTGCACAGAATATAAAATATTTCACTTCATATTTAGAAGTAAAAAAAGCAGTGTAAGCAAAGCATATCGATGTGATTGATTGTTACCAGATTTTTATTGTAAAATATCATGTTTTTATTATTGAATCATGAAAATTCAAGTGATTGGATTGTTAAGTTATTTTTGAGGTATTCCTATACGAAAATTCTCTCAAACTGCTATCAAAATTAATTTACACTAAAATCTAAAATTACTTCATTAATAATAACACAAAAAGTTGATTAAAAGTGAGTCCAGTTTCAGAAGCAAAAATCAACCCTCTTCTTTGTAATTATAGAACAGAGCTATTACACCAAAAGCATATAGATGATGGAGATGCGAGGCCAGTACTTGCAGCAGGCTGTGACACCATATGAGAAGAAGGAATTTTATTATTAATAAGAGAATAAAAAGTTTATTAAAAGTATCAATTGGTTTTAGAGATAAAATATATCCTTCTTCAAAATAGAGAAACAGGCATACCGAACCAGAAAAAACAATAAGCGTCTGCTTACACTGCCGAGGGTGCAGCATTACATGGATTGGATTCAAGTAAAATACCAATGATTTTTGGTGGCGATTTTAACTTCCATTTTGCTTCTCCAGAA
Organism: Amaurobius ferox; assembly: GCA_951213105.1. Lineage (NCBI taxonomy): Eukaryota > Metazoa > Arthropoda > Arachnida > Araneae > Amaurobiidae > Amaurobius > Amaurobius ferox. The sequence continues at coordinate 38,362,357 of OX578140.1, read as the reverse complement.
GTACATTGAATTTTTAAACACAAAGTTCAAATTGAAAATGAATAATAATCCAGCAGTGTCAATCCCGAAATCTGGAACAACAACTGACATAGTATTTTTTAGATATTCAGAACACTCACAATCGATGAATTATGTATCTTATTTCAGTTATCCATAGACCAATAATTTCACTTTTAAATTGTGAGCAAATGGATACTTTCCAATAGAATGTAATATTCATTTACGTTTTATTTTAATGTCTTAAATATTAACGTTCATTTTTTTTCTTTTGTGGTGGTAGATGGAAAAAGATAGTTAGATTCATTGTGCTAATAATTTGAAGCGCCGCTTAAATCCACCATGAATTCTTTGTGCAAGTTCCTGGAATAAAATTATTAATTATACAGCACCAATCAACTTCACCCATTTTAACTTTAAAATAAATAATGTTTATTAACATATTATAATTATGATTAAATTACAATAATTATCACATGTATTTAAGGAGGAGATTGAGTGTGTGAGACCAGGCATATTAATTTCCAAACATAATTATGACTTTTTCTAATAGCTGATAGGTACATACTCTGTTATCGTCTCACTTCTGTGAAATACACCACTGAGACTCATAACTGAATGCCTATCTTGAAGACTTATATATTCATTTCTCAACATATGAACACTCTCATTCTTGTCTCGATGCTGACCACCTCTGTTATCGTCTCATTTCTGTGAAACACACCACTGGTATAGAGACTCATAACTGAATGCCTATCTTGAAGACTTATATATTCATTTCTTAACATCTGAACACTCTCTTGTATCGATGCTGACTGCATCATCACTGCGTGCACGTAACTTCATAAATGTCCTAATTCGCATCTCATCTCTTCCACCATCTCTATGTGAATTACTGACTCTTAACTGTTTTCACTGCATCATCATTCTAGGCATCCGTGCGTCTTCATTTACTGAACTACTCTATCTTTTTTGTAGAACCTTCTACCGGTTGCCACCTCTTTTTGCCTGAGGTCCAGATACGCCTCTTCGAAGATCATTGGCTTACCCCAGGGCGATGAGGCACAACTTCCTCATTGGTTTAACCTTTAACCAATCCCATGGTTTCATCTTTGGCCCCTTATTTATGGCTTTCATGACTTCTCGGGTCAGGGCTGCTGTAAACTGGCGCCTACCAGTCTAAGCCTTTGTATGTTTTGTTAGAAATCATAAATCTTTATATATAAATATGTCTAAATGTCTCCTGGTCTCCACGCTTTTCACATATATTATCTAGGTCATATTTTATTACATTAATTTTACTAGCTAAAGTAAATATAATAATTTCAATTGAAGCATCATTATACCATCCTTTGACTCAGAAAGTTTCAGGAAATTTTTTATATATTCTCGAAATATCCTTCGTGAAAGAATAAAAAATCCTGTTTTGAGATAAACGAAATTAAAACTCGTATGTTATGCATCAAAATAATAAGCCTAGTGCTTCAGGGTTTTTTTTTAAATATCTCACAACAAACTGAAAACATAATTGATACGTATTAATCTTTTTAAAATTTATTAGGCTACAAATTTATGATAAAAGTAGAAAATACGTTATTTTAAAATTTAAACGAATACAATCTACTCAAGCAAAAATACTCGCAATGTGCGAAAACCATTTCTATTAAATGCATTGTATGATATTCTACCTTAATGGGCTGTACTTGTAACGGTGTTCGAGGAAATCAACTACAAATGCAACGCAGAATATTTTTGTGAACTTGTGCTCTAGATCATACTATAAACTGGATATGATCTTTTTTTCTACTTCATATAAACTTTGAAATGAAAATGAATAAATTTATTTCAAATTTAACTTGAACTTGCGGTTTGAATTTATATTAGTTTTGAGTGCATCTAAAACATTTACTTTTCACCTTCAGATTCTTCCCACATTCCCACCAAAAATCGTTTTCAATCGCAAGAATTTCTATCGTTTTATTCCAAATTTATATTCGCTCTTGGGCATTTGGCATGTTTCCATTCACTTCTTCCCTTTAGAAAAGCGTCCGGGACTTCCAATGTTTCTGCCTCATAAATATGAAACAGCGTTAAGGTTGACGCGAGACCTCACGTCTTCTTATATTTGCGCGTTAAGTCTTCGCTTAAAGGCCCCGGCAACTAACTATTTAAGTAGTCCAGTTGATGCAAACACTTGAGCTCCGCTGTCGAATTATCCCGACGTATCGTTCAGTATGTGTTAATTCAGATATCTTTAACTTAATGCCAGTCGGCTGGTAATTTTCCACTGACGTGTTTACCGGGATGTCTCCAGGGAGAGGCGCGGAGCCGCCCGGCACGTCCCCTAGAGGTCACCAGAGCTGTTTTCTCATTGAATTCTTAAATAAATATTAATAGGAAGCAAAATTTAAATGAAGTTGCCCGTTCCGGAGTCAGCTCTGGGAGTAACACTCGCCAGCGTGGCTGTGTGTAACTAAAGCCTAATGTAAGGTTAAACTTGCCTTAGCAACCTCTCTCTACTCTTTTCTCCTTTTATGCCTTAGAGGTTCCTTTGTGCAGAATAGCTCGCACGATAGACCCTGTTCTGTCAGGCTGCCACTCCACCCCCTGGATTTTTTTATACTTCTTTTGAAGAAAAAAAAGCTGGGGACACGCAGGGTTGTGAAAAAATGGAGTTTTTCTCACCGTTTCCGATTTTTTTTTCCTCCTTCAAATAAAGCGACTCGGCACAAAAAGTGTAAATCATGTAAGGAAGTCTCGGGAGTCTGTGACTTCTATTATGGGGTTTCTCGCCGTGTTGTTTGCTCTTCCCACTCCTCCACCCACGCTCACTCCTTTCGTTAAAAATCGCCGACAATGATTTTTCCCACCCGTTTCAGAAAACCGGGTGTACAGAATGTCAATTACTTCTACTAAAAGGTTTCCATTACAGCTGAAGACCAGTTTAGTGTTCTTCGGAGCTCGAACACAAATATTTTCCCTTAATCGGGGCGCTGGGCTGCTGTGTACTTTCGGGGAGTGACTGCAACCGTTTTCTGAGAGCATACACCATTGGGCATTGATTGGGTGAATGATGGTGCCGTTGCTTAAATCTTTTTTCCTGCCTCCAACAAGAAATTAAATTCTTTCTTTGGATCTCCAGAAAGAAATTCAGAAGAAGATGGGGATTCCTTTTCAAAAGACCTGCCCCGTATAAAGAAGCTTGACTCTCTTTTATGCGTGTCGCTTCCGTGAAATGGGATGATTCCGGTATGAATGCAATTTTATGCACCGTGAAAAAATTTGCGCTGCCAAATGACTTCTTTATAGCTAGATTTGCAATGCCAGAGTATCTCCTGACTGCGCGTAATTGCTTGATTAAAACGTTTAAAATTCATTCGTTTGATAATCATCTCTTTCGCGTACGGCTTTGTTGTCCGTGATATAAGAAAAGGTATGCAGGGTGTTTCAGCGTAGTGGATCTCGCTTTGCGAGTTTCAGCAATCGGTTTTAGACTCATACTTCCGAGGTAAAATTTTGTTGGAATTAAATGTAAAATTCTTAAGAATAATTTTATTTTTCTGGTGCGTGGTATTTTCTTAAAAATAGGGGGGGGGGGGTTCTGGATTCTTATAGGAGTGTGTAAAAAGTTCAATTAGAAAAAGTTGCACTGTACAGTACCTTTATACTAAAGAAGTAACCTGGCGCAATTATCTGCAATATTTAGCGAGTTATTGCTTATTAAAAGTTAGAGAATTCCTCCCCCCCCCCCTTCTAGAATTCCGGAGTCAACTACAAATGAAATTACACATACATGTTTTATACAAACTCTGGTTTCAATTCGCAGTAAGCCTCTGCAGCAGGAGATTCAGTCGAGGAATAAATCGATTCAATTTTCCAATTGTAGCCTATTTTGATAGTTTTTACGTTACTTTTATTGTCAAGATCTTCAATAATTTTAAATAGTTTCACAGCAGTTTTTTCCTTTGTATGGTTATTGTACAGCTCAACGTTTTCTAATTGAACTTCTAACGTAGCATATGTCTTTGGCTGCACCTAGTATGTGTCGCCATGCCAGTGGATCGAAAAAAAAAAGGGTGAGATTTTGCATTTTTGTAAATTTTTCATATTTTTCCAACCCTAAAAGGAAAATATTGGGGCCCGGACCCTCCATTCTAATGGTATCCGTCCTCCCTTAAGAACGACCCTGCAGACCACACCAACAACATTAGGTGACCCGTGTTTAAATTTAATGTTTGTAAGATACCTAGGTGTTAAGTGTTTGCCCTTTGTAACTTTTTATCGTATCATTGACCACTGTTGGCAGTTTGTAGAAATAATTGAGATTTTTATGTAAAACGTTGTTTCATTTGCAAGCACCCGTTGTTGTTGTTGATGTTGAAACCCAGACCGTCCGACCTACCAGAAAGGTGTAAGGTAACTGTTTGGACGGTCGGGAAGTGCCACCCAATTTAGACCGGAACCCAGTGGGGTAGGCATCCACAGGGACCGTACCCTCCTTCCCCTACCACCAACCTCTCGGAAGGACTTTTGGACCCACATGTTTAACGTGATCGTACTCCGCATGAACACGGCGGCAGTTTTGGCAGTGGCTGGAATCGAACCCGGGCCTACCGAGTGCAACTCCAGCGCGCTAACCAATGGGCTACCGCGCCCTTGCAAGCACCCGTGTAATAAGATATATTCTACACTACAGATGTACCTCCGGTACTACCCCTCGAGTTGTTTTACTCAAGGGACCCTATAAAAATGCATACCATGTATAAAAGTCTCTTCTATATGTGACACTTTTGAAAACGTATCTTTAAAATCCTGATGGGGAAGCACATTAATTTCTTTACAGATGCAAATTATTTTTTCCATCCTGTGTTATTTATATCTATTAACTTTGGTTATATAGTATACATGGTCATGAAACAGACCCCACAAATTACGTAGAATTTGCAGATTTTAAATACGTCTATAAAAGTATATAAAGACCCATGAATATGTATAAAGACACTGAATATATATAAAGACAGATGTACATATGTATAAGGACACTGTATATATAAGATTGTACACACAAACTGAATAAAAAAAACACATTCCTGTAAGAAAAATACACATTGCTACCATATATACTCGGCCACTCAAATAGCGGCTGTAAACCTTAGGGTCAGTTGAGTGGTCTAGGTGTTCGACATTCCTGCCATCGAGGTGTATTCTGTGACTTTAAAATGGCAGTTCAATTCTTCATAGAATTTTCCCACATTGATTATTCTGTATTCACGAAAGGTATTTTTTTTTTGCTAGCATAGTTGTATCTGACTTTTGTCTAATAAAGTTCTTATAATTATTTAACAATCCAAATTTGATTAGTTAGCATAGCATCTGATAAGCATTATGTTCATCCGATAATACATTGTCATAGCAATATTGCATTATCATAAGACCTATATATTATCATAAGAATGCCTCACTCTAACCTAAGTATGTAGTAAAGAATACACTGTGAATAATATTTATTTATTTTTTTCATTTACGAAGAATACGCTGTGAATAATATTTATTTATTTTTTCATTTAATAATCATTTATAGGGATTCGAGATCCTGAATATTATAACTTTTGTAATAAAAATGCATGTCTAAATTTAATTTAATTTTGTATTTAGTGTAAAGTATGAGATTTATTTTTTACACTCACTTACTGATTGGAATCTTGACGATAATCAACAGATTGTTCTCTTTTTGCAAAATCTTGACCTGTGATAATGTGGCTAAATGCAGAAAGCTTAAAATATAAAATACGAATTGGGATGAAGATATTCTAGGATATATCTCCTTAGGTGTTTCATTCATTTTTCAGTTTTATGCTGAGGTCGGAATCTTCATATTCAGGTTGAAACGAGGTTCAGAAAGCTTAACAATATAAATGCAGAAAAGACAAACATACAAACAATTTTTTCTGGAAAACAGTATAGATTGATGCATCATTTTATTATCTTCTTTTCTTTTTTTTTTTCAATTTTTGCATTTATATGCTTCTAGCGAGTAGTGGCAGAATTTTACAGTTGGCATGTGTATTCATTCTACAAGGTGATTAATTGTAATTAAATAACAACCTCCATTCAAAACCTTCTACAATGTTTATTGGCCAAATGTCAGCCAAACTGGATAGGAAAGTAATATCTTTAAAACCATGCAAAAGTGATTTTTTTTACAGTTTCAAAATTATCATCAGGAGGAGTTTATCGTTGCAGATGGCAAACAAATCGCAAATGCGTAATCTCGAAGAATGTAATATAAAAAGAAACTTAAAGCTGAAATATGATAAATAAATGTATTATCTTTCCGGATTTATTTCGCAAGCATAGAAATGGAATCGGCATTGATTTTATTGGACAGTTTTTAAAACAAATCATTTTCAGCAATGTGATAGTTATCCTGTTTTCCCTTCAAGTAAGAATAACATTAAAGATTCCTAGTGAGTCTATAAGTTCATAAAAGTTAAATCCATAAATTAAAGTTCATAAGGATTCCTAGTGAGTCTATAAGTTCATAAAAGTTAAATCCATAAATTAAAGTTCATAAAGATTCCTAGTGAGTCTATAAGTTCATAAAAGTTAAATCCATAAATTAAAGTTCATAAAGATTCCTAGTGAGTCTATAAAGTGTTATAAAAGTTAAATTAGTATTAGTATGCACATCGTACTCATTTTCACCACTTGGAGCATAAAATTGATTCTCGCTCGAACTTTTGAAACCAATATTTTATCAAGGAAATCTCTTCGCATATTTACTAAGTTTCTTTGATTTTCGGCTATTTGATATGCTTCAAGAAAGCTCGGAACATAAATACTTTAAGTGGTATAGTTAACTCTCATAAGGCAGTATTTAATTATATGAGCTGGAGACGTATTTAACTCAACGCTATGATGCTAGCCTACTAAAGCTTTAGATTACCCCGGCACTGCCACGTTGGCATTTTGAGTTAGTACTTCACTGGTGACATTGAACGAGCACGAAGCACCCCTTCGCTCTATTATATTTTACAATTATTCAGTTTTCTGACAATTATATATGCATTTCAAAAATATACTTTCTGTACTTCCCATGGAATGGCGCCAACGAATTACTTGATTTTCCAAGATTCTCTCTGATGTCGACTTACTGTACGTCATCGAGCCTTGTAACTCACTACGAGGCAGCTTTGTGACTGTTCCCTTCAACTCACAGCTCACACTCCTCATCTGTCCCAGCAACAGTTTTTCTGTTTTCGATTAAACTCACTATTAGGGGGAGTACTACATAGCTAACGCTCATAAGGCAGTAGTAAATGCTTCGACCTAGAGACGCCTTTTAGTTCAGCACCATGATCCTGGCTTTCCACGCTTTGGCCCCGTCATGAAATCAAATATGGATCAAACCCGGCTCTGCCAGGTTTGCGTTTACATTATAAAGGCGTTCCACTGCGTCACAGTCATCAGCATAGGAGCCGACTACAGGAGGGCACAGGGGCACCAGCCCCGCTGGAATTTCCCAGAGGGGCTCTGTGAAATTTCAAGATATTTTTCTAACTTCATTTTTTACTAAAAACACAGAAAATGCAATTTTTAATTATTAAAACAAAAAAAAAATTGAAAAAAAAAATCCTATAAACGTACATGTCATATTTCAATTCAATCTTGTTCACATCTTCCTTACCACAGGGCCATAAACGATCTCGCACACAAACTAAGTTCCTCTTTACCCCAGAAAACATGTTTACGTTAATGATAAAAACACATGGCTACCATCGCGTTTTGATTGACCAACAATTTACAAACAATTTTAATCACCAACTAATGTATGTTTGCTTTTCAAAAGAAGTAATATAAGTTATAGCTTTATAAAAATCAAATTTGAATCTTTTGTATAACTTTGTCAGATTGTGCCCCCCCCCCGGAGATTTTGAAAATGCGGTACCTATGGTCATCAGGCATATTATATGGGCATCTAATTTATAAATGGTAGAAAGCATGGTCCCAAAATATCTTTAAATACATTCCTGTTCATATAATGTCTATGTCGAGTTTGCCATCTCAATGAAACCATCTGTTATAATAACCCTGTATTTAGGCTTTCTATAATAGTTCGCATACAACATGAGTATAGTACTGTTAACACATAACCTTCTTTGAAATACCCCCCCCCCCCCATTTTAGATACTAATAACTATGTAAAGAAATAATTATAAAATATCTATTTCATGAACAGAATTTCCAAAATCTGTCTGAAAGTGTTAGCTGTATATATTTTAAAGTATTGCGACGTCCACTAACTATAAAGACCGCTTTAAATGGCCCCAGTACTGCTTCTAAAATATTAAAATCACTATAAAGTCACTAATAGGTTCATTTTATGCAGTCAGCAGAAAATTTTGCATAGTTTCCTGCAAGCTCAACTATACAAATATTACATTAATAGTTATAAGCCCATTTACATTATTATTCGCCATACGTTTTATTAAATGAATTGTTTCATATCATAAATCATTCATAAAGTTTTTCCCCCAAGCGATTTCAAATGCTTTAAATACTATATCAAAGGTTAATGCATACAATAATGTTTCCGAAAAGTTTTAAGAGAATAATTTCCAATAAATTAAACCTCGTGCAGTGCGATCATACTATTTCGATGTAAATTTCAAATAACTATATCATCACTTTATTTACCATGCATTAAGTATTTAAATTCAGATATTCTGATTATTACAGTTTCAATCAAAGCGTCAGCTATTGTGATTATACTTCTCTGAACGATGCACTAACCTTTAAATTAGGATATTCGCATAACCATGTTGCCCAAACCGCGGGAACACAACGTGCAGTTTTGATTATAAATTCTGTCTTTTGTTAAACAGAGATCCGCAATACGTAATTAGCAACCTCATTCAAACCTGGTATACGTCACGTGACACGAATCAATGTCGCTGCGATTTGAGTCTCCTATTGATAGGTATTCACGCTGAACGGCATTAACTGTTTGTGACGCTTCAGAAGACTGTGGATACAGCTCGTCGTCAGATCTGAAGCAAACAGAGCGCCACCATTATTGGAATTAAGCGTTAAACAGTCAGCGGCCTCGAGTTGGTTGTATACTGGAGGGCTGAGATTCAAAACAGCTTTCGAAATAAACAGACCAGTTGTAGGATTCCATCAGTAAAGTAATAATGTTAAGACAAAGACATTTCGCACATTTGAGCCGCAGGTGAGCACCTACCTAATGGGCGGACGGTCTTCCATATATATGCTCGTTGGAAAATTATGTATGATGGATGACAAGGGCATTGTTAACCATTAAATAACACCTGAATATCGTAAAAATTAAAAATATATACAGTACAGTGAGCTGTGCAGCGATACTGATAGATGTCTACTATTAAAATTGATATTTAACAATATGAACTTAGAAAATATAAACAATGCAAACAAGTATGTAACAATTCTTTAATCGGGAGGATATGAGGCGATGCGATGCATCTACATATGCATAATACTAAAGAAAGGACATCTTATATACATATCCCAGCTTTGGGAATGCCCTCTTTAGGTGGATTCTGTGAGTATGTACTATTTACAAGCTGTACTATGAAGAAATTTTACAAGCGGGTGAAATATGTACTATTGCTCAAAAACAGTAATGATACCAATAAAAATAAAATAATAATAATATAAATAATAATAGTTAAATAATAATAACAGCAATAAGAATAATTAAACGTAGCAGCAATATAAAATTCTATAAAGAGCAATGATGAAGCAAATAAGATAAAATGGTAATAACAAAAAAATAACATGAAAAAATAAACCTGAATATTAAATGGTGGCTAAAATTCAACTAATTTGTCTAATAAATATAATGTTCATTTTCTTTCAAATCGTCAGATGGTCGATTTTATAATAATGCACGGTTGTCCTTGAGAAATGCACAATAATTCCAAAACTCATATCCAAAAATTGGTTGAATAAGCTGTAAAATAATATAAATAATTCCTTACATAGCGAGATGAGTGACTCTGGTGCAAGTCTTTCTGTGCGCAATCCATGAAGTCCGGGTTCGAAGCTCGATCACAGTCGATTGTTGCTTTGGATCTAAAAGTTAAGTTCAATATTTTAAAATTACTGTGTGATCTAAAACAGGGTGTGCTAATAGTTGGAGGAAAACTCAGATTTTGTTTTGAAGGAGGGGACTATAAGACAATTCAAGTATGTTGTAAAATAAATGGAGTATATAATGTAACACGCTCTTCCTTAAAACGTGTTTGTCCATCAAAATTTCTAATTCAAAATTTAGAGACAATAGTACTTTCTCAAGACAGTAGTATGAAAAAATAAAAAATAAAATTATAGTTGTATAAGTTATAAGATTATTTAATTAATATTTAACTTATCCTTCTTAAATTTTCATTTTTTCCTAAAAATGTACAAATGATTGAACTCAAGACTGCTAAATCACTTGAGATTTTATGTCTTACATGTAAAATTCTTAGAAAATATTTTACTATAATAATATAATATCTATTGTAGGAGAAACTAGAAGAGGCAGATAGCCCTGACAGTAAAACTGGTAAGTCCATAAATTGATTATTACTATTATTTTTTATCATACCATTGTTCTGTTAATGCTGAAAAAAAAATATGCACAAAAACAAAAACATTCTAGGTTTTCTATAATCAGGTTATCTTTCATTCTACGTTTCTATTTATTTGCGAAGAAATTAAATTCTAATTGTGTAAAATATTTTTTAGCTCTTTTTGTAGATTCTTTCCAAATGACACTAAAAAAGTACAATTTAATTTGCAAGTGATCACTCTCCAAACATCATATTAATCGACAAATATAAATTCCAGCTTCTTCCTAAACAACGTCTTCCAAATTTTAATAAAAAAATAATTTTAAATGTGCTTTACGTTTTCCAATTAATTCCCCAAAATTCCAAAATTTGGCAAAGACATATATGCTTTTAAATTTGAGAAATTATTTATAATTTTTAGGTATTTCTAATCAAGTCCCGTGATTGCTGTAAATCGTATAAACTCGTAAATCTGATTTCTTGTATCATTGTAATGCATTTCTTACTGATTTATACATATGATAATTCATGAAATATATATTTTCCATACAGCAAAAAAAAAAAAAAAAACTTATTTTTCAAGAAAAATTATATAAAATTATTAAAATATATTATTTATTATCTAATACATCAAAAAATATATCATTTATTATCTTATATTTTTTTTTATCAACCCAAAGTCGTTCATTCTTTTTTTTTTTTTAATTTTTCAATGCTTAAAACTCTTACTGGTATCATATCTCTCAACGCATAAAGCCTGAAATAAACTTGCATAAATCTTCTTCACATTCCTGCCAACATTAAGTGTACCTCCTGGATCGTATATAATGTGTCGAAAGAAACCCACATTTTCAATAGCTGAATTTGAAGCAGAGGATTACGCCAGTGAACGGATTACCATCCGCTAATCACCGCAGAACGACCTGAGTAGTGAAAAGCTCCCCCCTCAATCACCCACCCCTGCATCCCTCGAATTGCTTAAAACCGCGGAACAGAAGGAGGTAAAGGCGGGAGCGTTGTCAAAATGCCAACTTTATAGGGACATTTCGTTCCAAAGATTCTGAGAGAAAATATTAGGGATAGAAAGCGAAAATTGTATATGTAGTTTATAGAGGAGGGGGGGGGGCCTCAAACTTATAACCCAAAACATGGAGAATTTTAAAAAAAGCAAGCTGCAAGTTCTATAAGTAAATTTGATCTATGAAACAAAAATCTAATACGGGCAGCACATGACTTTCATTACAGACTCAAATTTATTTTTTCTATTCTTTCCCTATTCTAATTAATTTGAGTTTTATTGCACTAAGTAACACGTTGCACTAAGTAACACGTTAAATAAATGCATCACTTTTTCAGTTTTTATTATTTCTATTCCATTGGACGATTTTCTACAATTTAAAAGAACTACAATTGTTTAAATTAAAAAAATAATAATAAATTTTTCGAGAACAGTTCATCTTAGGGTAATGAGATTGGATTTATTTTTTTTGCAATCAAAATTATATATAAAGTATTTCTTTAATAATTACATTTAAAATTATTTTATCTTTTGTTTGAGATTTTGTAAATTTTTCCTAGCCAATTCGAAACCAAAAAGCCAGTTCACGAAAGGTAAATGGTAATGCATATGTGACTTACCTACCAAATTTCATAAGATTTTGTTGTACAGTTTTCAAGCTAAGGTGAATAAAAATATTCATTAATTACTATATGCTATATATGGTAGGGAAAGAAAGTAGTACTAAGGTTTACATTGCATTTTTGTTTTTCCCACGATACATAGCCATAGAGATGTATAAGCAAGCATATAATGTATTGAAATGTGGTCGAAAATGGGAATTCCGAGTTTTCGATGAAATTGCACATTTTACAAGCTGAAAATCGATTAAATTATATTTTGCATAACGTGCGTGTCTGAAAATCACAATTCGTTGCAACCATTTAGTGCTCCAGTTTTGATTTTCAAAGTGTTTTTCAATTAACAGAGTGTAGATACAATTTTTTATTGATTTCCTACTAGAATTTTCCCCCAAAGATCACATAAACACATGCTGCCAAAAGGGAATGCCTTTTATGAAGGACTTTCTGAGTGAAACTGCACCCCATTTACTTTTTTTTCGGCTGTCCAAACAGTTGCTCATGTCCTCGGACGAGTCGGACGGTCTGGGTCTTCAACCCTATTTACATTACATGCTATGAAAATCATGAAAACCCAGCATTTACAATGTCAATTTAGATGATCGAACTTATTTTCTTTATAGAATCGCGCTCTTATTGTAGATACCAGTGTCTGTGAACCCGTTTAGCACATTTTACTCTTCTGCACAGAACAACCGATATTTGCAATGGCCTGATAAACTTGCTATGTGCCGCAATTTTGCGAAACTCCGTTAGGCCGACGAAGTCAACATGCCACACATCTGGTTTTAAATTTAAAAAATATTAAGCTTAATCTGCACGTGTCTGCAACGGTTAAGTTCATAGCAGCTCCTGAAGTTTTACTTTCAATAATCTATTGATTAAAACCATAACCAATCAGGTATGGGCCATCCTTACTTCAATAAATATATGCCAGTTTACCGCAGAAAATCATCCACGGAATCATCTTTCGTCGGCTGGATCCACAAAGTTATCTGTTTTGGGCCCATATCTGATTAATACTTAAATTCGTTTCTACATCCTATCCGTTCTGAAATGTCTTCCAATTTAATCACTACTAATAATAGGATTTTTGATGCAATCTGTGTACTTTTCATTCCCTTTATTCATTATATAATCTGTTCAATTCCTCCACACTTTGTTCCCCGGTCAAACACACGGTCCCCATAATCACACAATATCGCCGCATGCTCCTCTTCTCATTCCTCAATATCTGCTTCGTCCCTCCTCCCTGACGAGGAGCATTAGACATCGTTGTCCAAATACAGAGTTTAGGAAATCCGGGCATTGTGCTAAGCGGGCGCTAAGTAATTCAAGTGTCCGGCGCGCTTCGCAATCACAACTCCCGCATTTACATCAAAATGACCCCCGGCGCCGCTTCCCGGATGTTGCCGGATGGGGCGCCACGCGTTGGCGACGAATCGGAGATTTGATAGAATTAAGGGGACGAATTCAGATCAAGATTGTGCTAACTGATCCCTTTTTGAGAAATTTAAGAACTGAAAACTAAATATCGGATGTGGGTAATATTGGATATTTATAGGAAATTTTACTATAATTAAAAATCTTTAGATTGAAAAAACTTATATGGCATTAATTAATTTTTTAAATATTAAGTGTATTATGGTATAAATGAGCCTTAATAACTGTATATAATAAAAGTTTGGATATACTATATAACTGTATATACAAAATTGAGATTTAGACAAAAAAAAATGTGTATTAAAATTACATGAACACGTTTTGAAAAATGTTCGTTACTATAGAAAATGTTCATTGATAAAACGAATTGTTAGATATTTAGGATTTTCATTGCATTATTTTCAGGAACAGTGGCAGTATTATATTTTATGGGGAAGACATAGTTTTAACTGCTATGTAAGAATGAATTAACGTTTGCAGTTAAAATCTAATACTTAGGAGCTCAATTAATCACTATATCTCTAGTTGCAAAATTGAAAATATGTTTGTTTGTTTGTTCGTTTGTCTACTTCGTATACAAATTCACAATTTTTTATGGAAATTTTTTTTATTTGGTATGATTACTCTTTACTTAATTGTGGGTTTCTTTTATGCTTCGAGTTTCCAGGACCAGGACATTAATTAAAAAAACCTCAAAATTAAACCTTCCTTAAAATATCATTATGCAGAAGATTTTTTTTCTCAAAAATTTATTTGAAAAGAATTATGCCATGTTACTTAACCGAAGTGTTTAAAAAATAAATAGAAATACTCTACCGTCTTGTGGAACACTATCGTGTGAAATGCAGCCTTTAAGTGGCGAAGCATTACTTAAATTTTTAGTGCAGTTGGAACAGTATATATTGGTATTGTGTGGTTGTAAAATTGTACAGTTATAGCTGAAATTCGAGGAAACGGAAATATTTAATTATATTTAATTCACAAATAGACATGTCATACTCGCTTGTCGAATTATAAGAGGATTTAACTGTCTCCATGGTACTTTCAATATTGGATTTGACTGCTTGTGTTGTTTTCTGTTACTTTGTCGTCGTCACTGGTATTTTTTAATACTTGTTATAAATGCAGGAGATATACTCCCCGTACCATTATTTTTACATTTTCTTACTATTAAATAAAAAAAGTTATATTTTTACGAAAATTTTAGAATTCATATTGTAAGGTATAAGCACATTTTAAGACTTCCTAAATCTATTTTGGACACTTTTGAAAAAATATCTGCCTGTGTGTTTGCGTGTTAGAGCAGAGGTGGCAGGTGTGATCATTTTAACTCATGAACAAATGCTCCTACCGTTATGAAATTTTATGTGCAAGATACATTTAGTAAAAACTAGACCAAGAAAGAATTTTTAGCAATTCTTTTGATTAGAAATCAAATTACTCAAATGTTAAACATTTTATAGCATTGAATCAACCAATTAATTGAGAAATCTTAAAAACTAGATTTAAAGGTCACTTTTCTAAAAAACCATCCTACAAACGTGCAACTAAAAAATAATTTTAAGCCAGAGCGCTTTCGAACACCTTCATGCTCTTCCTCAGTTGCGATAGAATCAGAACAGATGCCATCATGCCTAAATACATTCCAATGCCGTCAAGCAAAATCTGCATATTACGAAAATTGCCATCCATACAGTATTGTGAATCATAAAACAGATTTAAAATTATAAAATTTACAAATATCAAAGATAAACAATTTTTAAAAAACTGTTTTTAAAAAACATCAAATACTTTAGAACATTATTATAAATTAAGGTAACTGTGTAAAGGTTTAAAAAAAAAGCGCACTGCATCAAATGAAGACATTTAAAAACAGTTTTTTAAAAATGTTTATCTTTGAGATTTGTAAATTTTATAATTTTAAATCTGTTTTATAACTCACAATTTTGTATAGATGGCAATTTTCGTAATATGCAAATTTTGCTTGACGGCATTGGAATGTATTTAAGCATAATGTCATATGTTCGGATTCTATCGTCACTGAGGAAGAGCATGAAGGTGTTCGAAAGCGTTCTGGCTTAAAATTATTTATTTGTTGCACGTCTGTAGGATGGTTTTTTAATAAAGTGACCTTTAAATCTGGTTTTTAAGATTTGTCACTTAATTAGTTGATTCAGTGATTTGAAGTTTGACGTGTCGCCACTAATGGTATATTTTACAGCATTATTATCTATCGGAAAATAATGATAATTTCCGTAACACTCACGGCAGTATTTAGTATATGAGGGAAGTTGATAATTTGAACATGTTAAAGAATTTTAAAATATTTCATATTATTGTAGATAAACCAAATGTATTCATCAATATCATTAAGTTGTTACTAGCTCGAAAAAAATAAACTTTTAAAGAAATGTATGGGTTGTTTAAAAAGAAAAAATACTTTGAGCCGTGAAATCTGAAAAAATATATCTTTTTCTTTGACTCTGATAATTATTGTGATACAAGTAGAACTAAACACTGTAATATGGAATGCATGAGAATGTCAAATAAGGAATCATGCACCAGATATTTTAAATCTGCATTTTAAGTATGAAAAGATAAATGTATCATTTTATAAATATTTTGTCACACATCCAGCATTTTTACATTTAAATATTACAACTGTTGTGCCAAGTTGCCAACTGCTCTTGGCGACTCTTCCTCGTCATTTGAATGCGACACGAATCTTCGGTAACCCTCGCTGTTCAACTAGTGTAGATTTGTAAGGGGATTAGCGACCGGGGTCCCGAAAGCTGCTCGAAATTCCCGGGATTACGTTTTCGGGAATGACTTTAAACCCTCCTCCTCCCACAAAACTGTTTTGCGGGGAAGTTTAGCTCATTAGTCGCATAACAGAGCAGATTGAGAGGGATGCGATTGGTGGGAAACGCTCGCTTCTCGAGATGTTGTCATTGATTTTGAATCCATAATTGTAGTCACGCATCAATTCAATGTAGTACATTATTGATAGCCTTAAACTACTGAAAATTGACAGGACAAAGATCTTAACAATATGTTTGTACCCTTAACTACAAGTATAACTGCTAAGTACAAGGTGGTCGAAAAATCGAGCGCATTAAATTTTAAAATCACGTAATGTACCGAATAATTGAAATAGTACATTTTCTTTCAGTTAGGTGGCATTAATATGTCCTCCAAAAAAATCTGAAATATCGTCTTCTGATTTCAAATAGTCAGACAATTGTTACAGACACTCTTTTTTATCAAGCGACGAAACATAGCGTTTTCTCAGAGTGAACTAATTTTTATTTTAGAACAATATTTCTCTATCCATTATTACTTTCCTTATATACATAATGTATAAGGAAAGTATTGTGACGGGGTCGAAAATTCGAATTCGAGTTTTCAACGGGAGAGCACGTTTCAAGCATCCCTGATCACGAATCAAACATTTTTGAAGTGATGTCTGTGTGTGTGTGTGAAAGTATGTGTGTGTGTGTGTGTGTGTCAGAGTGAGTCTATGGAGACGATATCTCACAAACGAATAGAGCGATTCGAATGAAATTTGGTACAAAAATCACAACTGTGAATACTGGAAGCCTATTGTTTTTAAACGTAATCGAATGTTCAAAACCCACCTAAATTTGCTTGTGAAATTTTGAAAACATCATCAAAAAATCAAAACCTTTAATAAAGTTACGGAAATAGATATTTTTTATGTAATTTTTCCTTAGAAAACGATTGACATAAACTTTAGAATGCTAGCATGAACCATTCTCGAGATATTGTACATTTTTCAAACAAATTTATCAAAAAATTCCAGAAATTAAAAAAAATATTAACTGTTGAGAAACATGTTCATTTTTCATATGTAATATCATGCGATAAATTGGGTGACATTATTCTCGTGGACCTAGCTCGCTCCATTCATGAGAATAGATACGTTGAGTAATACTTTTGTATTTGAACGCCAATAGTCATTTATCTGCCATAAGAATGACTTATTTCTCCATCCATAACGCTTGGCGAGATTTTGGCGACGAATTTAGCGAATGTCGCTAACTTGGCGGCTTTTTAAATGTTGCCAAATTAACGAAATGAATAAAAATGATGAATAAAATTATGAATAAAAATGACGCTAAATCAATGAAAATGACGACTAATAGTCGAAAATTCAAGATTTGGAAAGAATATAAGTATCTACTATAAGAAAAACCTATTTTTTTACTGTAAAAGTAGTAAATTCATTGCATTATATAAGGAAAGTCATGTGTTGCCCACATCAGATTTTTTTTAGGAATGTTATTAAATTAGTTAAGCTTATAAGAGTTTCATAATAAACAGGCTTTCTATTTTAAATTAGGATAAACTGTCTAAAATATTTCAATTAACTCTTTTGAAAATCTCAAGTGACGTTCTCGCAAGAATAGTTAGAGAAATATTGCTCGAAATTAAAAATTATTTCACTCTGAGAAAACGTCATGCTCTTCGGTTGATAAAACAAAATCTGGTGTGTAAAGTACATTCCTTTCCCTACAGAATCAAATTGATTTTCACTTTCATTGAGTTTCATTGCACACACTGATACAGAAACTTATCTGAAATTATATATATTTTGCAGTTTAATATATCTTTTTATTTGCGCATTTTAAAAGGGAGCCAGCGTCTCAAAATTCCAAAAAGCTTAAATATGTTAAGAACGATTAAATTTTAGAGCAATGAAGTTGATTTTATTCTTCATGTCGTCGAATATTATATATGAAACAACCATTTAATTAATATGTTCAATAAAATTTCATTGCGTATTCATCATTTCGTGACATTTGAGTTGTTCGTAAGAAACCATAATAAGAGAATAATTCAATCCAAATTATTAATTTTTTATATAATGTAGGCATTAAATATGGTTCCTTGATAGATGTAAAGAAATGAAATAGTCATATTTAAAATGCAATTCTTATAAACAATTTATTTAGAACTTAGAATCAGGATTCTGTAATACACAATGGCTTATCCGTAGGAAAGTTCATCTTATCAGAAGAGGTACACTATCATACCCACAGAATCTGTCTGTTAAGAACCTGGCTACTCCTATTGCAGACGATAACAGCATCCACGGACTAGTTTCATGTATAGTATGCATGATCGTCAGCATGGAATGTAGCTTGATCTCGATTTTGTAGCCGGGTACATTGTAGGACTAAATTGGCCGGCCCCTATAAAATAGCATATATTTTTGCTGTTGTTATCGGCTATTCGTTGCTGATAAGAGCTTTATTCACATTAAACTGTTTTGATGTTATTATACAGGGTGAGTCGGAATTGTTTTTATAAAAGCACAGGGGTGATAGTACCCCACCAGACGAGCAATAATTACCATGGAACATAGGGTCGCATTGCACTCTGAGAGGCAGAAAAGAGGCACGTCGTACCGCGTCGAGCATGACTCAGTCAGCGCCTCGGACGTCATTGTGTACCTGCCTACGTAGTACCTCCTGCGTCAGACACGAACGCAGTTACCGTATGCAAATGTCCAGGGAGCAGAATCAGTATAATTGGCTCCTAGTAGGTTCCAGTGATAGCCAATCAGAGCACACTTTGCCCTTTAAAAACAGGCACAACTTCAACGCTGCAAGTTATTCCCACTGGGCTTTTTCGTCTGGAGCCACATGAAATCTTTAGTGTACGAGACACCTGCGGACTCGGTGGAAGATCTCGTCGCGCGCATCGTTATTACCGCAGACTACATTAACACAACACCCGGAATCTTCGAGAGGGTGCGTCAGTCATTCCTTCGCCGGTGTGAACGGTGCAACGACACGCGTGGTCGCCACTTTGAGCACTTGTTGTGAGTTTGTCGCTGCACAATAAATCTGTTTGTGTAACGTTTGGTATCGTTCATTCGCTTTCCCACCACAGGTGTACGTGCAGGTTCGTATTCTAATTTTACTCTTTTCTGCCTCACTGAGTGCAATGCGACCCTATCTATGTTCCATGGTAATTATTGCTCGTCTGGTGGGGTACTATCACCCCTCTGCTTTTGTAAAAACAATTCCGACTCACACTGTATACAGTGAGAGCGCAACCTTAAAAAATATACTATTAAGACCCATCTCTAAAACGGCAAAAAATGGTACGCCAATAAGATAAGATCAATATCCTAATAGGTGTATGCGAATTTTGTTAGTTTTAAAATACTGCATTTCAGTCCTCCTTTGTCCATTAAAACAACCCTCTCATCTATTCACCTATGAAGTAGTAACCTTGTCAAGTTTAATTGAAAATGATGCAGACTTTGTGTTATCTATGTCAGCTGATATACATAAATATTACCTACTGACTAAAATCCGTATTCTGAAGTTCATTACTTATTTCTAGCCTGCAGAAGCAAAGCCAACTTGCCATAAAAACGGCAAAATTAGACCAGTAAAAGCACAAAAAATACAGCCTGGTAGTAAAATAATGTATTTACACATCAAATAGCATATATGAGTGAGTAATGTATAAAAGAGCACTTAATTTAATGCTAAGTAAGCTCTCCTAATCTCCAAAGTCTCGTACGTTTTATACCCTCAGCATAATTCTCGATAAATATTTCATCTGCAGAAGCGTAAGAAATTCCCGCTCCTATCATTAACTAAGCAATTGCAGCGAGTATCCCTGCCATTCTTCTTTACGTATTCGTCGTGCAGTTGAACGCCGCATCAAAAGTGCTTAAAATCGTTTATGTACCTCGTCAGCCTTCGAAACAAGCGATTTCGTTCCGCTCGGTTTACTGGTCCCTATAGTAACAAGATTCGGAAAAATTAATAGATGTCTCTCCACCGAAACCGCTACAGTGCCTTGTCGAATCATGATCCAAATCGTGGCGGAGTGGCCCCATGAGATATTCATCAGAAGTGTCTTGTAATGGGCGGAGAAAGGAGCTGTTGAAAAGTTCTGTAGGGAATGTAATTGACAAATCAGGTGGCGTTCGATTTAAAATGATGATCCGTTTGAATTCAGACCTTGGTTCTCCAGAAACGCCGTATTTAATTGTTTCGTCTCATGTAGTATATTTGATCGATATACTTTGTAGAGCGTTGAAGTAGTTTCTACATGGTAAAGTAATGTAACTGGGTGATTTTCAAATGAATTGCCTTTTTAAGCTTTACATCACATAAAAATTTGACTTAGATTAAAAATAAAATTATACTCTGTTATTCATTTTTTGTAATCTTTTTTTATACTAGATAAGAAGGAACAATATGGCTTCCATTAGCTTTGTTACCAACTGCAGAAATCAAAACCTATTTAAAATAATAGTAGTAACACTCCTGATGTAACACCCATGAGATGTACAGGGAACACATACTAAATTTGAATTTTAAAATATTAATAATTATATTTTAAAGGAATCACTTGCATTTTTGTTAATTAAAATGTAAAACCATATTTTTTAATTCATATACAAAAGCTAATCTATTTTGAAAGCATTTAAGTATCTCACTTAATAATGAATTATATGCACAGATACCTATATCTAACCAGTCTTCAGACAAAATGTAACTCGATTTATTAGAGTAAAAAAAAATAGATGTACACTCTTAGTTTATTCAATATCTAACATCAAGATTGTATTTCTTTTTCATAAAAAGTAAGCTACTAAATTTTAGATCAGAGAAATATAATACGTTTATAGGTAAGATAAAGCATAACAAATATAATAAGTTTGTAAGTAAGAGAGATATAAGAAATGTAATAAGTTAATAAACAATTATAGTTCAGAGAAAAAGAAACTTATTAAGGACAATAAGGCAAACAAGATTCAAATGTGGAAAACGAGGAATATGGATAGCAAAACTCACTGGAGTAATAAGTACACTGCGCGATTGTGACGGTAACATTACGCCAAGCGACAGTCGACGGGTTAATAAACCTATTTAGTTATTTTACATCTGTAAGGTGAGTTTAACACTAGAACAACGGAAGAGGCCATTTTGACCGCATAACTACTTTGAGAAACAATTCCTCCAAAACGGCTAATCCCAGCCCATTGAAATTTTATGACTTTTCTTAATTTCTTAAAGTTATAGAAAACGCTTATTGCAAAAAATGTGTCGAAGAAACATCCTAAATGCTGTAACAATGATGTTTTGGTTTTGAATTAAATGCACGTTGTATTTTTTCTATGGCGGTCAAATTAACCGCTGCCCGTCATTCTAGGTAGTTTAAAATATCCGTCGTTCTAGGTAGTTTTAAAATATCCGGCGTTCTAGGTAGTTTAAAATATCCGTCGTTCTAGTGTAAATAAACCTTTAGTTTTTATTAAAGCTCTGTGATCCTTGAAGTCGCTATAGGTTATACGTTAAGCAGAATTGAATTAACATTTGTTTTTTCAAGGTGGTGGTATCCCCCGTTAAGTGAAAACTTGGTTTTTACCCAAACGTAGTCGGGAACTTTAAAATATTTGCACCCGTTCGGCTCTCTCTTTTGAATTAACATGCTTCTAATTATTGTTCTCTTGAATCATTTTTAATCTCATCAGATATCCATTAGTTATATAAGTTTTAGGTTATAATTACGAACGAGTGAAGCAAAGTCCACTTTCTATTCCTAACGAAGCAAAATTAGCATTTGCCTGAATTTTGTGATCCCTTTTACTCGAAAATTGCAATAGGTGGGAAGACAAAACTTTCCATACAATATACGTACGTGAAATTGCACGCAGATTTACACAATTACAATTTCAATTATAACAAGAAAGATCAATCATGCTTAAAGCATTGATTATGAAACACTTTCCAACTGCAATGCAATTTTATTTAAACATCTCTAAAATGCAATACATTCCTCGGTAATAGTTTAAAACTTATCACAATACTACATTAATTTAGTATATTTGAAAACTTAAACCTTCATCGAAAAAAATGAACTTCATTCAAATTACGGCATTGAAATATAAATTGCCTGGTTTAAACATCTCTAAAATGCGATACATTCCTCGGTAATATTTTTAAAATTATCATAATACTACGATAATTTATTATATTTGAAAACTTCATCGAAAACAACTGAAATTCATTCAAATGACGTCATAGAAAAAATAACACGCCTGGCTCTCTCTATAAAAGCATCATTTCATTCATAAAAAATTTCCCATTCATTTCATTCATCTCAATACTACAATAATTTATTTTATTTAAAAATTAAGACCATGGAGCTACAAGTAATTAAACTCTATGCTTAAAACTTCATCGAAAAAAATCGTCCTTCTCTTTGTAAAATCAATTAATATTTCATTCATATCAACTATGCAGACTCCATGAGCTAAATAATTTTGTGTTAAAGAAATACAGCAATTCTAATACAACTCATTCTACATATTTTGCTGTTTACATTTTACATAAGTGAAAAATAGGCTTCGTTGTAGAAATAATCAAATTTGGATGGTCATTTAAACTCAAATATATTGCAATTGCGTTGTTTCAGTATGTAGATGCACAGAATTTAAGCAAAAATAAAGTGGTTTTGGGACGGATCAACACTCAATATCAATTAAAAAGAACTTTAAAAATCACGATTTTGAGACAAGATGGATGCCATATATCATTTTGAAGTGGGTCATGTGATCTTTTCATATCATGGTCACGTGATCGGTTCATATAAGAGGTGTAATTATTATTTAAATTTTTATTTAAAAAACTGCTGAATATATTTCGCTGAATTTTTTTTATATATTTTATGGAACAATTTGAATATTACCTAAAATTTTCGAAGCAATTTGTGAATTTTAAATCTGCTTAAAAAATGTGAAAAATTAGGTCCCATAGGGCTCAATGTATTTCACTTTTTCAACCCGGGTTCAATCCAAAACTAATTGGGTGATATTATTCATTTATATTCCCATAGGTCCTACAGACCGTCTGAACAACATACTAAAATTTCATTTTGATTAAGTCATTTTTACGACAGTTATCGTGCTAACGGACGGACAGACAGATAGACAGACAGACAGAATGAACAAAGTCATAAACACTTTTCAACTTTGTTGTAAAGTGTTAATAAAACGCAAATCTATGGAAATATGTGTTGGTGATTTAATTGTACTACTTTGATTCAGTGGTTTTCGTATATTTTAATTTATTTAACTTAGAATTCAAATTCTAAAATATTATACGTTCTTTTGTATTAGGATTCTCAAATATTGAAATTATATTTTATACTTCTAATTCCATAATGTATTTGTTAAATAAAGTTTTAATTTGAAATCTTTGACAGCTCGCATACTCCATACGTGCCATAGTCCATTCAAAGCAAGTTTTTGCTGGTTTATGAGCCGCATTTGAACATCATGTACATCAGACTAAATGGACTTTGTATACGATAACAGTTTGTAATTAACTTTACGATACTAGTGGCATTGCGGGATAAATCCTCCTTTCCTACTCTTGAACAGAAATTTATTTGTTTCGGTCGAAGAACTGAATACAAAATCGAATGTTTGGAGTACTTACAAAGTGACCTGAAACAAAAAAAGAATGTTACAGTAATTACTTCTCAATTCTATTGATTGGGCAATTCTTTACCTGCCGTTTTGTACCGACACCAATAAAATATTTTTGAGATTTGTAGGATCGAGAAAACATGCAATTCCCTAAAAAGTGGGAATTGTTTTTGGTGGCAGAACTGTTGCCATACTATCGTTTTTACTAAAAAGTTTTCCTTGAAACATCTATTTCTCGGTAACTCCTGCAGATATAGATTAGATGGTGACTGGTATAGATAATGCATCAAATTTTGGAAGTAGGGGGCCACTTCCGGTTCTTTTTCCATATCCGATTAAAAAAATTTCATTTTACTTGAAACATCTATTTCTCCAGATTGGCTATACATAGAACTTAGACTGATATGAATTTAGCATCAAATTCTGGAGGAAGTAGTGTTGTTTGCTAAGGAATTCCACTTCCGGCTCAAAAAAATTTTGAAACAATTATTTCTCATGATTGAATTTAGTTAGAGTTCGATAACGACTGATATGAAATTAGCATCAAATTGGGGAATAAAGGGGTGGGAAAGTTCACTAAGGATTTCCACTTCACATTCTTTTTCACTTTCTACTTAAAGAAAATACTTAAAACACCTATTTCTAAGGATTAACATATAGATAGAGTTTAGAATATGACTGATATGAATTCAAAATTCATTATAACTCCTAAAAGAGTTAAAAGGGAGAGGGGGTTTCACTAAGGATTTCCATTGCTAGTTCTGGAGATGTCACTTTCGCTTTTATCGGAAATTCGTATGGCTGTACAAAATAGGTATATGCAAAATAAAATAAAAATGCTTAATAGTTCGTCGAAAATGAAGTGTGTACACTATTTGTCACCCTATGAAGACGTCTTTATATAGATTTCTTACTACTTTTATATGCTATTGTATAGAAAATGTATTGTTTTTTCCTAAAACTTTCGGATGTGAGACTTGACGATAAGAGAAAATAAACACGTTTTAAGAGACTTGAACACTGTTTGAATATTTTAGGGGAAGGTGTCCACCTGTGAGTGTATGAAATGTTTTTTTTTTTTCGTATGTGTGTCTTGTCAGATGTGAACACGATAATTTCAGAGCGAGTACCGCTAAATCGCTCCGTTTTTGTGTCTAAATGAAGAAACAAGATTTTTCTAGAACAGTAGTGGTAATGTACTCTGTAGGAAAATTATGGTTTTATCTACATTATGCATGTAAAAGGTGTTAAAATAGTATTCGAGTGTTTAACGAAGAGTGTTAGAAAAGAATATAAAATAAATCTATTGGTCGTAGAACTACTAAATTGAAATATAAACAAGAAAGGTCAATCATGCATAAGCATTGATTATGAAACACTTTCAAATTGAAATGCAATTCCATTTAAAAATCTCTAAAATGTGATACATTCAGTAGTGATATCTTTTACATTATCACAGTACTACAGTAATTTATTATACTTAAATATTTAAAACTGCATCGAAATATAAATCGTCTGATTCTCTATGCAAAATCAATGAATATTTCATTCATATAACTTGTATTCCAAACTCCAGAGTTAAATAATTTTGCGTGAAAAAAAATTTAGAAATTCTTATATAACTCACCTTATAATCGCTTAAGATATTTGCATCCTGCATAAGTTAAAATTGGGCTTCGTTGTAGAAATAATAAAAGTTTAGGGATCATTTAAAATCACAACTATTGTAATTGCGTAATCAACGAATTTAGATACACAAATAATACACAGATACACAGATAATATATGTGTGTGTATGTATTCAAAGTATTGGAATCGTGCCGAAGATCGAAACTGGAATTTTCGGAGAATCTACACGTTTTGGGACTTCTAGAACACGAAAAAACTATTTTTAGGAAGACGCTGTGTGTAAGGGTGTATCTGTGTGTGAGGATATTGTATCCACCCTAACTGAAAAACTAATGGACCGAATTTCACAAAATTTGATAGATAAGTTTTTTGTGGGGAACCTCTGAATAAATAATTTCTACCCTAATTAAGCATAGCGCATGTTTTAATATACATTTTTTATTAGAGGGCTGTATAAAAAAATTTCATTTTATATTTTTATAAGATTATTATATCTATTATATCTAATAGATATTATATCTAAATAGTTATTATATCAACTATTATACCTAAAGTAAACACTCCTCTGTTTGCTTCATATTCCACTTAACTGCTATGACCAACCGTTAATTTTACATTCCTATTGGAGACATTTCGTGAAATACTCAATGTATATTGCCAGAAATCAGCCAAATGCGTCCAATTCATCGGCATCACTAAGATGTTGGCAACTCAAAACTTTTAAAGGATTTTCATAAAAATTTCAAAAGATTTACTTGTTTCAATGTGGTTTAAGACTTTATTTGCAGAATTTGGAACCTATTACACTTAATTTTATTATCTACCGTATGTTCAACCAAAGCGTCATCTGATAGTTGCTTTTATTCCCTTTGCAGGCGGGAAATCTGACGATCTCTCCTTGATAGACCCCCAGAGGATATCGTCCCTCAATAAAGGTACGGATAAAGGTGTGAAATGATGATTGTAAATTTTTTCTACTCTGTTAAAAAAATTAATTTCTTATGCCTTGTACAGTCGGCATATAAACGAAAAAAGCTTCCCACATCTTGAATTTTGACCAATCCGATCAGCACCTTCATCTTACATTTACATTACGGTGGTTCCGTGGGGGTGCCGGTGCTGTGGTCGCCCGATCAGAGCGTGACCGAGTGTCATAGATGTGCTATTACGATGACAGAGTAATAAATCTTCGTATACCTTCGGGTGGGACGGTTTCCTTCATTGAGTTAGATTTTGCATTACATTGCCTCAAAGGGCTCACTTTGACGGGCTGCAGTTGATACTTTTTCTTGGCCAAGTTACTGAAATATTAATTTTGGACATAAATAAGACTTGCTCTGATTAATTACGGTGTTTCCTGGGCACCACTTGATTAGACATATAAAAAATATGAATTTAAAGTTTTGAGTTTATTCGATACAAAAATTTTAGGTGTGGTTCCTCTATTGTTAGTTTCTTTCAATAGGTTGTGGACGATATGTTTTTAATTTACCTATTGAAATATGTTTGCTTTAAAATTGCGTGTTATTGTTGGTTAATTCTTCAAATGTAACATAATTTTTAATTTTTAAAGAAAAAAAAATCTGCGAATTCAACAAGATATTTTTCTTTAATTTTATATATAGATAAAAATTCTGAAAAATATTGGCAGATAATAATTAACTTTCTTTTTTCTTTTGTCGTAGGATTACGTCTTTCTCCGCGATGGGTGTTGGGTAATATCGGGTGCACGGATGCAACGAAAAAGTGTTACACTTTGAACTCTTATATCTTCAAAACTCATAATCACAGAATAATATATAATACATCATTAGAGAGTTCATGGAATCTCATAGCAAAATAAGTTTAAACGCTCCACCTCTTAACTCTTCAATACAGTAGCGTTAGAAAATTAAGTCAAATTTCGCGTGACATTGTTCCGCCGTATGCCGTTTCAAGTTTGATAGATAATGATAAGTGGATAACACTAGATAAAGATAGCGATAAACCTCAGCCCCGCATTCCGTATCTAGGAGCTAACGGACGTATGTGACAAACAGAAATAATGTAGATTTAAGATTTATTTATTTATTTATTTATTTATTAAATAAAAAGAATTGGTGACGAAAATTTAGAAATGCCGCGAAAATTCAAAAGAAAAATTGCTATAAGAACCGATGAAAGTTAAAGAAACACCTGGAGGAAAACAATAGAAATCCGAACGTCCTGATAAACCATTGACTGAAAGGTTAGTTTGAACAGCAAGAACAGGTGGAAACTGATTTCATTAATCCAAATTTTGAGCTAGTTTCATTAAATAGTGAGAGTTGACGTAGTTTTACGTTGTAGATTGTAGCACAGTTCATATTATGACAGTTTAATTTAATTTTTTTTATCTTTTTAAACTGAAAATAATAAAAGAGAAAATGTTTATTACAATGTTTATTTTGACTAACAAAACTACATACATATTTTAACCTAAAAACAATGTTATTTAATGAAACTTTTGAAAATCTCTTGAGAGAAATTAACGTTAGAGTATCTACACTTCCGTTACCAACTGTTAAAATTATTTCTAACGAAAAAATAGGAGATTTTATGTCGAAATTTTTTTTCTATGTGACTATTCGATTAAAGTGCGAAAAATACCACACTTAACCGGAATAGTTTTCTTTTCTGTCTCAAAAGATAATATAAATCGGCGTGGTACGAGCGAATTATAACTTATTAAGGAGTAATCTTTGAGCTTACATTAATATAATAACACGGTGTAGATCATATTATGAGAAATTGATATATGGTCGGTAAATCTTTTTTCCGATTGCGCTCACGCTAAGGAATAAACTCGCAAAATAAAAATAGATGTATAATAAAGTAGCTATATATATATATATATATATATATATATATATATATATATATCTGCGTATGTATATATATATAAATAAAAAATGAAATATTTTAATCGAAAACTATGCATAAACTACTGTATGTACAAAAAAAATCCATCTCTAGCATATCTGTTACAAATGAGTAACTATAGACCAAAACTAAGGATAAAAATAGAAGATAACGTATCACTACAATGGAAAGGGAGATAAGAAGAATATTAGGATACAAAAATCACAATTAAAAAGTATATATAAATATAAATAAAAATGAAAAAGAAAACATGGCAAAAATGAGAAAAGGCAATAATTATTAGCTCAAGATAAAAGATTAAGACATAGAGAACAATCAATTGAAACTACAAAAAAAATGGCGGTTAATTCGAAATTGCATTCTCATCAGGACAGCCATACAATTCGAATTAAAACCGATAGAATAGCCAGTTTCTGACAATGGCGATAGTATTTAACTATAGACACCATTGAAACTGTCTACTGGCTAGTGGAAGGATAATAATACTGGCTAGTGAAAGGAAAATTAATGTATATATATATATATATATTAATTTTCCATGAGTGAAATGATAATTTAAGCCTGATTTGATCTTTTTTTATCATTTTTATTAAAAATGTATAGTTTCCTGGATTCAGAAAGCATGTAAAAAATTGAAACTGAATAGAATAAAAAAAATTATAAAAATTAGATTAAAAGAGAAAATTCTGACTTCTTTCATGAACAGATATAGAAGTAAGAGACTGGATATATTCTTTTGAAGGTAGGGGTTGCATTAGAAGTTCTAAGCATTAGACACCTCGGCGAAATATCTTTCACCTACATTTCGTAAAGCTCTTTAATAACAATTTCTAAGACTCTGGTAATTGCAGAGCTGAAATCGAAGATACGGGATAAAGTTTTTGTGAATAGTTTGGGCAAAGGAAATGTGAAACATGTTCTTAAGAAAGAAATATATCAAATGGAAAATATGATATAAGAATTCCTATAATGTGAGAGCTTAGATTATTTAGATGGATAGAATAGATCACTGGGTCTCGATCAGCTTGTTATAATTGGAGCTTACTGTACTGTCTGTTTATTAATGCAGTTTGCTTAAATTATTTCCATTCATTAATTTATTAGCCGACTTCAGTGAGTAACTGAGTTAATTTTTAAAAAGTTTGTAACTTGCAATAACGCTAATGCCACTGTAAATGACATCAGGGTATTTTTCCTTTACCATGATAAAGGTAAAATCTTTCTTTATGCCATTTTATGATTCGTTATTTTGAACTTTAAAAAGAAATCGGTAAATAATCCCAGAATTCGCCTTTAGAGTGAGTTCCCGAAATTAGGTTTCCAAATTCTTGGGAATACCTTTAAAAGGTAGGTTCTGTAACTATGAACTTGGCCGTTATAGTTTTGTTTAGACTGTGCTCAATTTCGAAGAAATATGAAGCCGGATAAGTGGTAGGATTGAATTTATCCGTTTCCAGAGGTTTCAAAATTGTAACACTTATAGTAAGCTTTCATGTTGCCATTCAAAATATCAACTATTCCATGTCGACGAGCGCATGATAATCGCGAAACCGGTCCATAGATGCTGTTATCTGCAATAGCAGCCTAGTCACATTAATAATATGTTAGCAGATGCCTATCTCTTGCAGTCTTGTGCTCGTCAAATTACATATTCATATAATTAGTAGTCTAGATCAGTAGGGCGTAAGCCTTGGGCCGCGATTACGTTTGCGGTCGCAAAATTTTATTGAAGGAAGGATAGCATTTTTTTATGAAAAACAGGGAGGATACGAAATAAAAAATACAGTCTTTTAATTTGTTTCAATAGATATTTTGAAGCTGAAATTTCACATTAGACTGTCAAACATTTTGTGTAATTTTTTTTATTAATAGTGCTGTTTTGTTTCAAAACTACCATACAAACTATTTTCAATTAGATGAAACATGTTGACATTTTTAATTGCTAAATGTAACTAATATTGGTGAATGCAAAATAAATATCCTTTTAAAATTAAATATTTAATTATAATTTTTAACCCTTTAGTTTATTTACATGGTGGTGGCATAAAATAATAAAACTCTTCAGTGGGGTTGCACTGGATAATAAATTGCGTACCACTGCTATAAGTGGTGTCAGAACATAAAAATGCATTTATTCTAATTTTACAGAATACATTTTATTTATTTTATTTTTTTGTAAACATTAAGAATCAAAAATAAGTTTTTATAGATGCAAATTTCAAACTTTATTGAAAAAGTTGGATATACGTTGATATTAAAATTGAAATCCTCTGATAATTAGTTCGATCTCTTCGAACCTATTAATGTGAAGAAAGCTCAGAAATTACAGTGAAACGTTAATTAAAAACTGAATCGAATTAAAAAAATAATCTTTCCAGCGTGTTTCTTGTCACGCACGGAACTGTCTTTATAACAAATTTCACAGCTTTGGATTAGCACATACCATACCATTCGTTACTAAGTTGTCAACACCTAAAAGACATGCGCATATGCACATACACACAGAGATATACACATAAAACATGTATCCAAACCGTGTATCCAAATCATAAAACTACGTAGAAATATGAAGATTGAATTGCATTAAAACCGTTCTCTTCTGACCGTGTAAAGTTTGCTTTCATGTAGTAGGGTGTCTACGTTGTAAAACAACTTTTACAGGCAGGGTAAATATCTAAGCATTTCAGTTGCGTAGTGAGTTTTGTTTTAATTTTAACTTATTTACATTTAAATGAAGTATCTCTATAGTATAATATTTCGAGTGCGAGGCTCCACTTGACTTTCTCATACATTCATACTCTACATTGTTAAAGCTTATTTGTTTCGTAATTATTATCAAAATGCAAAATAATAATAATAATAATTATTATAGTAAAAATAATAATAATAATAATAATAATTTATGAGCTTTCTTCCGTCAGTTTTATTTTACAAATCATCTTACTTCTTTGAAAATTTCATTTTTAAAGTTTACATTAAGTCAAATTTATATAGTCTTGTGCTCATCAAATTATACACTCGTATGATTAACAGTTTGGAACAGTGGTGCGTAACCCTTAGGTCGTTACCCAAATATATATATATATATGTATAGGGTGTCCTGAAAACATTGACCTCGGCTTTTATTCCTTAAATATTGATCTTAGACATATATAATAAATTACAAAGTTGCGTAAAAAAAGGTACAGAATTTTATGTAATCGATAAAGATTTTCAGGGGATTAAATTTAAAGAAATACAAAATTTAAATTTTTATATGACCCTCGTACAAAAACAACATTTCCAAATGAGTAAAATGTGCCCCCATACACTAATAAGGTGATGTACAAAATTTCAGCATTTGATCATAAAAAGTCCCAGAGATATGTTTAAACAAAGTGGGTGAGGGATTAATCACGAATTAAAATGCAAATGTTTACTGCAAGCAAGAGTGCAAATGTCGCAACACAGAAATGCATTATAGGCAAATAATATTTGCCTCCTATCTTTAATGGATCTTTGGCATGGAAGGAAAACATTTTGAACAAGCTTTGTTATCTTTGTATAAAGTTATTATTTCTACACAGTGTACATACTTTTGTACCAATAAATAGCAAAATTATTATTTGTTTATGTAATCATTGTTTTCTTTCGTAATTTGTGTATGACCCCTGGAACGCGATCTGCCGACATGATTTTTCCCTTCTGAGAACCCATGTCAATGCTTCGAAAGGTGGTTTAAGTCAGCATTTTTGTCTTTTCATATCTCTGGGACTTTTTTATGATAAAATGCTGAAATTTTGTACATCACCTTATTAGTGTATGGGGCACATTTTACTCATTAGAAATGTTTTTATACGGGAGCCGTGTAAAAATTTAAATTTTGTATTTCTTAAAATTTAATTCCCTTAAAAATTTTAATCGATTTCATAAAATTATGTACTTTTTTTTATGCAACTTTGTAATGTATTATATATATATCTAAGATCAATATTTAAGGAATAAAAGCCGAGATCAATATTTTTGGGACATCCTCCCTCTCTCTCTCTCTCTCTATATATATATATATATATATATAAGGATATAAACAAGAAGAAAAAATAAGCGAGAACAGGAGTGACCATATGATTTGCATAGAATGGCTGGGGTGGATTGCGACACCCCTTTCCCGCTTAAAGCAGCTTTTACGACCCGGGCAACGCTCACGGCACCAATGTAACTCAATGGTCAATCTCCCACATGTGCAAAGACAGAAGCACCCGAACGGACAAAAGAGCAAAGATGGAACCAAGCATGGAAGAGATACACCTTACTATCCAGCATGAAAACACAACATTTTATAAGGGAAAGTCGCACATGCGCGAAAAGACTTCAAGATGATAGGATCGCAGATATGAGAATATATATGATTAAGAATTCTCATTTAGAATCAAACAATGTACAATTTCTTTCTTTGAAAAAGGAATAGTAATAATGTTGTAAAAAATATCTAGGGTAATTTCTTTTTAATGCATCATTTATTATTTTATTACATTCATGAATGCAGTCTTTTTTAAAAGTACTGTAGTTTCTGTTTCTTCTGAAGTACCCGATAATAATATTTCTGAATATATATATTTTTTTTTTTTTTTTTTTTTTTTTTAGTGAGGTTTGAATTCCAATTAATAATATTATTAATTTTGATATTGTATGAATTTCTCTTGTCGTGTATGGTTGTATAAATTCCATACTGTTGGTGCTTTCTTATTGACAAATCCAGGAAGTCTGTCGATCCATCCTCATTGATCGGGTTTTCAATTAAGTCCAATTCCCTTGGGTAGAATGCAAAATCTATGTCAGGGGTGTTTGCATAACCCCCTAATATCACGTCGTCAACATAACGGAAATAAGGTATTTCCGATAATAGATGGGTTCCTCTTTCATATTTGGATAGATAAATATCCGCCAATATTGATGAGCATGCACCACCCATGGGTATGCCTTTGACCTGTTTGTAGAAATGCATACCGTCATATAGTATGTTTTCATTTAAAACCAACTCAATCAACTTTTTTCTTCTTGTTTATATCCTTGTATTCCACTCTGGATACAGAGCTGCTAAGCGCCACATCCTCTGTAAGGTTTCTGTTTTCTCCTTTACTTAAATAGGAGTTCCGTTCGTGATATACTTATTTTTATATGTATATATATATATATATATATATATATATGTATATCATACCAGAAAAGTATAAAAATGAAAGAAAGCAATATATCAAAGAATGGCTGGGGGGGGGGGTTGTGACCCCCACTCCCCTGTTAAGCCAGCTTTGCGTCTAGACAACACTCCCGGAAGCCGATATATTGCACAAATATGAATACCGAAGTATCAAAAAATTTTTTCAAAAAGGATTTTAAAAAAGAATTTTAAAAAGGAGGTTACAAAACTTGAAAGTGTGGAGTACCCAGAAGACTCGTATTTTAAAACTATACTATTAGTTTAACTCTCACAAAACTAAAGTCAATAAGAAACAAACACATAGACTTCAACTACCAAAGTAGATACTGTATCTAATAGAACTGTTTTACTAATAGTACCTAATAGTACTGTTTTACTAATAGTACCTAATAGTACTGTTTTACTAATAGTACCTAATAGTACTGTTTTACTAATAGTACCTAATAGTACTGTTTTACTAATAGTGTTAAACTAATAGAACAGTTTTAAAATACGAGTCTTCTGGGTACTCCACACTTTCAAGTTTTGTAACCTCCTTTTTAAAATCCTTTTTTAAAATCCTTTTTGAAAAAATTTTTTGATACTTCGGTATTCATATTTGTGCAATATATCGGCTTCCGGGAGTGTTGTCTAGACGCAAAACTGGCTTAACCGGGGAGTGGGGGTCACAACCCCCCTCCCCCAGCCATTCTTTGATATATTGCTTTCTTTCATTTTTATACTTTTCTGGTATGATATTAAAATCCACATTGTAGTGCAGCATAGCGCCTTTTTCGTGTGATTTCAGGAATTTTTTAACATTCATCCTTTTATACATATTTATTTATATATATATATATATATATATATATATATATATATATATATATATATATATATATATATATATAATATATATATATGTATATATAAATATATATAAATATAATATATATATAAATATATATAAATATAATATATATATATATATATATATATATATATATATATACACACACTCTTTTTTTTAAAAAAAAGGAACACCATGAAGAAAGTGACTATTTTTATCGATATTAAATATGCGTACAGCTCATATGCAGGTAATGAACTGATTACAAAATCAAAGTCGCAGGACCCATCAATGATTAGCAATTGCTCATTGAATTTTCAAATCAATAATTGGTGAAACCCCCATTGGCGGCAATGCATGCTTGTATATGTCTATATAAGGAGTGATAAAGTTTCCTAATGCCATTCTGCGATACATTCTGCCAGGCATTCCTCAATTGTTGTTCCAGAACTGCTACATTTTAGGGTACCCCAATCTGGCGGCCTAACATATCCCATACATGTTCGAAGGGCGAAAGGTCTGGTGACCTTGCTGGCCAAGGAACAGTATCAACAGCACGGAGACGGTCCACAGATATGCGAGCCGTATTTGACGTGGCATTATCTTGTTGGAAAATGACCCAAAATAACGTGCCATGAAGGGTAACGCAAATGACCGCAAGATTTCATCAGCATATTGTTGAGTTGTTAAAGTTGTACGTAGGGCGACTAGGGGCGACCTGCTGTGGTAAGAGATAGCACCCCACACCATCACACTAGGGGTAATGCTGTGTGCCTGTGTGAAACAAAGGCTGATTGGGACCTCTGCCCCTGGCGCCTCCACACACGTACCCGATGGTCATCTGCTGAAAGACTGAAGCGTGATTCATCGTTGAACACTATGCGATGCCAGTCTGCTGGTAGAGCGTAACCCTACCTCAGCCAGGCGCCGTGAGATAGTGGAATATACCAAGGGCGGTATGGAAGAGGCTGTAGCACGTTGATGATGTCGTTGGGCCAGTTCGGACCTGTCACACAATCATCCGATCTTGCCTCGCATTCGTGCACATTGGCTTTTTAGAACCTTCATTCCGCTGATGAGTTCTTTGCAGCAACCATTGCTGCCAGCACCTTTGCACAGCAGTGCCCGTTCGGTGCAGGTGACGGCCTATTGCTCGGTATGACCAGCCAGCTTAACGCATCCCAACTATACGATTACGTTCGAACTCGTCTAATTGCTTATAAGGTCTTCGGCAACGTCGTAACGGCATTATTGGTTGTGTCTCCACGGAACCGCAACGCCGATAACGAGCAAAGATAAACCGTACACATTTTTAACCTGCTTTATAAGATGCTAGATACGCAGTAGTAACGCGTGCTATGACCGAAATTAATACTCATTGGGCCTTGCAAATTTAATCATTTGAATACTTGGTATAAAGAAGTTTGCATGCGAAATTTCGAGATGATCGGATTACTTTTTTATGGGTGCTTCGTTTTTTCTGAAATATAGTATTTCTGAGTACATATATATACATATATATATATATATATATATATATATATATATATATATATATATATATATATATATATATATATATATATAATTTACAAATGTAGAAGTAAGTTTGAGATTGCTTATTTGAAAAAACTCATACGTAAAATATGCAAACATGGCGCTACGCTGCCCTTGTACATATTTACAAATATAATATCTAAAAGAATACCTATAATTCTAAAAAAAATACCTAATATACACCTTGGTCAAGTAATTTACATAAAAATGTTTTTCGTAATATTATCATTAACCAATTGACTAGAAATAAACGTTTGAATAGTAGGGAAAGTGATCAAAAGCATCACGATACAGAGTTTATAAATGAAGCAGTAAAACATGGTTACCCCATGGACTTTGTAATCAGAATACTTTCAGAATTCAATGGGTTAACTGTAACTGAATGTAAAGGCAAATATTTAAACAGTTGAAACTGAGTCACAGGGAATGGGACGACTGACGAGAAGCAAGTATGGATGGAGTTGAAATGGATTACAAGTTAAAGATTGTATACATCGGACAGTATAGGTAAGAGTTTTGGAATTTGTAGAGACAGGTTTTTTATAGACACGTTCATATGTTAGCACATTGAGTGACTTGGAAAGTTTTTTCATGTGTCTTTCTTCTAAAGATTTTGACTTTTTGCTGAAGGTTTTTTGCTGTTCGGTTGTTAATGGTAATAAGGCCTATGAATAAGTATCGGCTTCCGGGAGTGTTGCCATGGCTTAAAGCATTCCTTAACCGGAGAGTGGGGGTCACAACTCCCCCCGGCCATTTGTGATACTTTTCGTTTTTCACATTCATCTTTTGCTTTTCAGTGTATTAGGTATTCTTTTTAGAAATTATATATATATATACATATACAATATATATATATATATATATATATATATATATATATATATATATATATATATATATTCGGAAATATATATATATTTGGAAATAAATATTATATAAATATATATATATATATATATATATATATATATATATATAAGAAATTAAATTTTACATTTTTATGAAAGGATAGTTCACCAGGGTGCATCTATCACAGCTAAATTCTTCTCTGTTTTCTAATTGTTTTTCCTATTACCATTAATTTCTATATATTTAGAAATGTATTTATTGGTGGTCTAGCGAGAACAAAAAGAATTGTAAGCAGTGACGTCACCAGATTGGAAAGTGACAAAAAATTCCTACAACAGGCATTCAGGCAAAGATATCCAATGCAATTTATGATACATTACATCAAGAATTACTACGGAAAAAATGAAAAATATGGGTTAAATTTGTGTGAATATTTGAGGTCATTATGAATATTAATTATGCGTCTTTGAGGGTAATGACATCATAAACATCTAAACTGCTGAACATGTTTATTTTAATGTTATAAAAGGGATGCAGAGGCATGGACTTAACTATCTCTGATGCTTGGACCAAATACTTTTTAATATCACTTTACATTATAAAAGGTCTTGTGATAATTATGGTTATCACTCCGGAGGTTGGCTTCTGTCAGTGCTGGCGTCCAGAAGTGCAATGCCGCGGCATTTGAGACATGCATGTTGATAACTGGGGAGTAAGGTCACTACCCCTTACCGCCATTGTGTAAGCACTTTACGTTGCCTTCCTTCTTCATTTTAATTTTTACATATTAACCCTTTATATATATATATATATATATTCCTTAAATATTGATCTTAGACATGTATAATAAAAATTACAAGGTTGCGTTAAAAAAGGTACACAATTTTATGAAATCCATAAAAATTACCAGGGTATTAAATGTTAAGAAATACAAAATTTAAGTTTTTATACGGCCACCGTACAAAAACATTTCCAATGAGTAAAATGTACCCCATACACTAATAAAATGATGTACAAAATTTCAGCATTTTATCATAAAAAGTCTCAGAGATATGTTTAAACAAAGTTGGTAAGGGATTAATCACAAATAAAAATGTAAATGTTTACAGCAAAAGGGCAAATGACGCAACGCAGAAATGCATCATAGGCAAATAATATCTGCCTTTACAATTTTTCAAAAATATGCTTTCTGAAAAATACCTTAAAATTTTACATGATTAATTACGGAATAAAACTTGGGAATGGCACAATCAAAATAAACATTAAAACAGCTTAGAAATGTATGCATATGCAAATATCTGCCTCTGATCGGTGCGTTACAAAATCGCAACAGACGCATCATCACATGAGAAAGTTGTTTTCGCTCTGTCATTGATCAATCGCATAGCTTAGCTCGTAGCGAACGCAAGCCGGCAGGCTGAGCTAACCTTAAGTATTTCACATTTCTGCTACATATTGAGAGTGTATTTAGCCTGTACCGACAGTATGTCGCATTACAGCCACGAACTTTTTGAAATGCTTATGCTGTACAGTTTATGCAATCGCAATACTAATGAAACTGCACTGGAAAATCAACGTATTTTTCTCAATTCTCGACATCCTTCTCGGAGATTTATTTCCCGATTTGTGCAATTAGTTCGTGAAAGAGGAAGTGTACATCGTTTAGGTGGACTAGGTGGGACCAGACTTCACTCAACTGATGTAGAAATTGATATTTTGGCTTACTTTTGCAGTCATCCACATAGTAGTGTTATAAGCCAATCAAACGGCTACATATTGAGAGTGTATTTAGCCTGTACCGACAGAGTATGTCGCATTACAGTATGTCGCATTACATTTCCCGATTTGTGCAATTAGTTCGTGAAAGAGGAAGCGTACATCGTTTAGGTGGACTAGGTGGGACCAGACTTCACTCAACTGATGTAGAAATTGATATTTTGGCTTACTTTTGCAGTCATCCACATAGTAGTGTTATAAGCCAATCAAACGGCTACATATTGAGAGTGTATTTAGCCTGTACCGACAGAGTATGTCGCATTACAGTATGTCGCATTACATTTCCCGATTTGTGCAATTAGTTCGTGAAAGAGGAAGCGTACATCGTTTAGGTGGACTAGGTGGGACCAGACTTCACTCAACTGATGTAGAAATTGATATTTTGGCTTACTTTTGCAGTCATCCACATAGTAGTGTTATAGGCCAATCAAACGGCTACTGAAAACCCTCGGGTCAGTCCAGTGGCCTGGGTCTTCAACATAGTAGTGTTCGTTCCGCTGCTTCAGAAATGAACGTACCACGTGCAACAGTATGGTGACTACTGAGTCTGAATAAATGACATCCGTTTAACATTCATGGTGTGCAAGCACAGGAGTCAACAGATCATCAACGTCGTCTAGATTTTTGTAATTGGGTTCTAAATCAGGAAGATGCAAATCCCTCGTTCCTGAGAAAAGCAATTTGGACTGACGAATGCTGTTTTAAACAAGTTAGATGCATAAATCCTCAAAATGAGCACTTCTGGTCTGACACAAAGCCATGATATTCATAATCAGAAGCAATTTTCTGTGAATGTATGGTGTAGTATTTTAAGAAACCGCTTGCTTGGACCCATACTGTATGATGGTACGCTGACGGGTGACAGATATCTTAATGAGATTCTGAATGCGGTTATTCCTCATTTTATGGATGAACTATCTCTAACAGTACTTCCACATGTATGGT
This sequence comes from Amaurobius ferox, assembly GCA_951213105.1. Classification (NCBI taxonomy): domain Eukaryota; kingdom Metazoa; phylum Arthropoda; class Arachnida; order Araneae; family Amaurobiidae; genus Amaurobius; species Amaurobius ferox. Next base: position 38,322,512 of record OX578140.1, on the reverse strand, counting down.
TTCAACAGGACGGATCTCCAGCTCACCATACTACATTTGTGAAGCACTGGTTAAAGAACGAGTTTCCAGACAAATGGATTGGCTTGCATGGGCCAGTCGAATTTATCGACATAAATCCATTCGTGGTACGTGATATTCATCATCAGAAGCAATTTTCTGTGAATGTGTGATGCAGTATTTTCAGAAACCATTTGCTTGGACCCATACTGTATGATATGCTGCTATTCCTGAGTTTATGGATGAACTACCCCTAACAGTACTTTCACATGTATGGTTTCAACAGAACGGAACTCCAGCTCACCATACTACAGTTGTGAAACACTGGTTAAATAACGAGTTTCCAGACAAGTGGATTGACTTGCATGGGACAGTCGAATTTCCCACTAGATCGTGTGATTTAACGCCTATGGATTTTTATTTGTGAGGTCGTTTACGCACAACTGTTTATCTGTCACCTACCTTAAATAAAGCAGAGTTGAAACAACGCATTCAAGATGGTTGTCGTGACATCACCGAACAAGAACTTGATTGAGGGCACAAAAGTGTTATCAGGCGAATGCAGCTTTGTATTGGCATGGATGGAAAACATTTTGAACAAGCTTTGTAATCTTTGCATACAGTTATTATTTCTACATAGTGTAGATACTTTTGTACCAATAAATATCAAAATTGTTATTTATTTATGTAATCCTTGTTTTCTCTCGTAATTTGTGTATGACCCCTGAAACGCGATTTGCCGACATGATTTTCCCCTCTGACAACCCATGTCGATGCATCGAAAAGTGATTTAAGTCAGCATTTTTGTCTTTTCATACCTCTGGGACTTTTTATGATAAAATGCTGAAATTTTGTACATCACCTTATTAGTGTATGGGGCACATTTTACTCAATGGAAACGTGTTTGTACGGGAGCCGTATAAAAATGTAAATTTTGTATTTCTTAAAATTTAATTCCCTTGAAAATTTTAATTCATTTCACAAATTTCTGTACATTTTTTTATGCAACTTTGTAATTTATTATATATGTCTAAGATCAATATTTAAGGAACAAAAGCCGAGGTCAATGCTTTTGGGACACCCTGTATACATACATGTAGGTAAAGTTTTGTGTTGGACACGTCCTATTTGTATTTCTTTGTTAACGATATACTTTACCGATATATAGGCATGCATTTTACATTTCATATAAGGGCTTACTGCTGGCTTACCTATAGTTCCGAATTCTTTACTTACAACTCTATTATGTTATATACACATTCAAAAGATGTATTTTTATTCACAGGCCGCTGGGTTTTATTCAAGCTCTGATAACGGCATTACATCCCTACTGTAGGGAAATAGAAAGTAAACATTCTCGCACTTTGGTGAACGGCTATTGCCCTCCAGTATATACTCATTCTTTTTGTGTAAAAAATCTATAAGGTTGTTTTACAATAACACTCTTTCATATCAAAGGAATTTTCTGCCTAACTTTTGCGAGCAATTTCTTTCATGTATTACCATGTGGAAATGCACATTTTTAAGGGATTTTTCTACACATATCCTTGAAAATATATTTTCTACATATTTATAAATTGTTACTCATAACACCGTAATAGAACCACTTCATATTTCTTATTTGTGAGTAATCTGTGTAGTACATTTCTTTACTGTGGTGAGTTCTATAACACATTTATATATTCCTCAATTTGTATACAAAAGTATAGAGAGCATAAAAAATTAACGTAATTACGCACAAATTAATTAAAATAAAGCAGCATTCAGCTGTTTCGAAGATGCGTTGGATTTCCTTCTTCAGTGCAAGATAGACCAACAAACCCGAAGTCGAAAAGATGAAATGAACTCAAAGTTTTCCATCCTTTTGTTGATTGACAAATACATGTAGCGCCTATAATCTTCGATTTGGATGATTGGTAAGTATCTCATTGCTTTGACGTTAGCTGTTTGAATACCAGGGGGAAGGTATAAAATTTCCAAAGTTTACAAAAGAACTAGCGGGTGTATCCAGTTGGATAGCGAGAAAAATTTACATGGTTTATACAAATTTAAGAAATTAAACATTTTAAAATAAAATTCAAAAACATTGTTTAGAAAAAATTGTTTAATTAATATAAAAGATAATTAAAAGTAAGCTATCGAAAATTTATTGAACGTAATTTGGGGGATTATTTTCACTTTTCTCATCGGAGGGCATTCCTATCAGTTTAAAAGTTTTCCCATGGGAGGTTGGTCGAATTTAAGAATCTCCAAACATTCCGGAGGAAACTGAATATCTGAGGTATTAAAGTGAGTTTCCAACTGCTTAAATTTGAAGAATTCTTGGAGGGAGTTAGGGGTTTGAGGGAGGAAAAGAAGCAGCTATGATTGGTGCAGATCGCGTGGAATTCACTTTCTCTTCGGAGTTCCCTTTTTCCGTCTCGACAGTGAATTTTGCATTATGCACGGTATTTGAAGCTATTTTTGAGTGATTGGGAAAATGTTCTTTATCCAGGATTAAGAGGATGGGGGGGGGGGGGGCGGTTTCAAGTCCTGAATCATTTTTTTCTGTTTTCGTTCGATTGGGGGCAGAGGCAGAAATTAGCGAGGTGACCACGATCACAACTTGCTCACTTTGTCGACGTTTTTATTGGTTTTTTACAATTTCTTGTTTGGTGACCCTCTCTACATTTTAAGCATTTAGGAGGCAACTGCAGTTCTCAGAGTTGTGGTTGAACGGCTAACGGTTAAAGCACATTGAATAACCTTTGGTATTGAATAACCCATAGATATTTTATCTGCAGAGGCTTTTTGACAACAGTGATATCGGTTCAGGGTTCAAATTGCAAAAACGGGTTAGGAAGTTCGCGGGTCATGTGGTACCGGTAATTTGCATATGCTACGTTTTTATTAATTTTTATACCATATAAGGTAAATACGACAAAGTTTTCTTTAGGAATTGGCCTTTTTCCTTTTTGCCATTTAGTTTCCATGACAAGTATTAGTTCATCTTAGGTAATAGGGTCATATATTTTCAATACGCTTACCTTCAGTAAACAGCAATGACAATATTTAGTATCTCAAACATTTTATTTGTTAAATTGTGATATAGTTTCTTCCACACGAGACTGCTATATGTAATAGTCAATGTTTAGCTAAGGATCCAATAATTTGGAATTAAAATTCACGCTTCAAGATACAGTCTCAATTGTAGAACAAAACAATTTGATAAATGACAATGTAAAATTGTTTGACTATCATTTACAATAGTATCAATCTAGTGAATAATATGATACCACAACTATCAATAATGTAACTAGAATTGCAACTATCAATGTAATTGAACTATCAATATGGTAAATGATACTTTTTATTATCCATATTATAAATGGTACTGTAGTCATCAATATGGTAAATGATACTGCAACTATGAATATGTAAAATATTACTGTATAACTATCAATATCAAAAAACTTTACTGTTGCTGTTAATGCCGTAAATCATTCTGCAACTATCAATATAGTAGACGATAATATAATTATCAGTATGGTAAATTATTCTGTGAATGATGCTATAACTGTCAATGATACATGCTGCATTTACTTGGAGCATGTATCATTGACAGTTACATGATACTATACTGTCAATGATACTGTACTGATACTGTAACTGTCAATACTGTACTGATACTGTACTGTCAATAATACGGTACATGATACTGTAGGTGTCAATGCATGGTGAATTATACTGTAATTATCAATATGGTAAATCATACAGTTACTGTCAATCTGGTAAATGATTCTATAACGCTACTAATACAGTGAGGGATACACCCTGTAAAAATGCTCCAAGTAAATGCAGCATGTATCCCATGAAGTAGAAGAAGGTTCAGCTCATTGTGAAAAACTGATGACTTATAAAGTACTTTTAACAATTTGACACCATAAGTTTACCAGTTCTTAGGCTTCAGAAACCCTCATTTCCAACCACATCCCGCGTGCGAGTTTCATGCACTGAATACTTAAGATAATTTTTCGCTACCAAAATTAAAAACTTCCATTACCAAGCAGTATTTTCGTCAAGCAAGTAATTGGAAATCCCCGGACCAGTGAAATTTATCAATCTCATTCATCGTTTATTTATGGGCGGCCAAGTTACTGAGCCTGGTGGCCGATTTACACTTAGGGCGGCCTGATGGATGGAGCTCGTTAAGCGCCCCTCGGCCCCCATTATTACCGCATGACACTTAACGCCATTCGATACAGGAGATAAATTTGCTTTAACTGCTAACACGCTGTAGACGTGAATTTTCTATGTAACGACCGGCGGATGCGCTAATGGGGGGAAAGAAGGAGGACGGTTTCAAAATAGATCTAAACGGGTTTGGTAATTGTTTTCCGCCTGAGGGTTTGAATTTCAAATATCTGCCAAGCATGTCTGATGGCATCTTTAGGTGCAATGGGATTAATAAGAAGCATTAATCGGAAAACGTTTCAGTTTTAATCGAAAGTTTGCAGAGGATAAATTTTAGTTGGACAGCATCGTCACTAATAGTGGGTGGGGGGGGGGGGGGGCAAGAGTTACGAACCCATCTCTTCATATTTTGAAATGTCAGAAAATGAATGCCTTTAAATTCCAGAAAAATTTTACTTTTAAAGTTAAACAAGTTGTATGCCCGTTCTTTGCAACGAATATATAATGTAAAGAAACTTAATTCACAATTTGCGGTGAAATTTTTATATTTGGAGTCTTTCTTTTGAAAAAAATTTTTATAATTAAACAATAGTTTCTTTGCAGACTACGTTTCTGGTCTTCTTATAAGAAGCAGAAATATATTTCATTTATGTAATTCTTGAGATTAAAATATTTCTTTTTATTTTGCTAACTTATAAAGGTTCTATGTATAATTTTAGAGATAGAGGCACAAACAACGATCGAGTCACGCTATCGAAATTTGAATTGAATTTATCGTAAAGACGCAAAAAAAAAATAATAATTAGGTCACGTTAGTTTGGAGACTCAACGATTGGGTTTCGTTTGTTTGGAGGCTTATATAGCAAATGGGTCGCGCTCAAAGTGGAGAAACAGTCAGAAGAACATTAAGACAGACGCCTAAATTTTAAGTGACACTATACTAAGAGTTCGAGAAGCATTTCTCCAAAGGGGCTGCTGGGAAGGATCTTCGGGGGAAGACCAAGGTCCATAGTGGGCTATCAAGCCATTGATGAAGATGATGATGATGATGATGATATCAAGATTATCAAAATTTCATGAAATTCGGTGTAGCCTTTCTCTCATGATGATGTGATAAACAAGCAGACAGATGAATTTTCAATTTTATTTGTATAGATGCGATATAAAAAATATTTCGCGCGATTTTTTATTTATTTTAGTATTATGTTTTATTGATTTTATGGTGACGACCTAGACAGAAGTCAGTTCGCAGTTACATAAGCTTTAAGCAAATATCTCTTCAATTTATCGCAGATAATACTTTATTATATAAAAGCACACGCATCTTGCAGCACGCTCCCCATTCTACTCATCTGAAACAGCAGTTTCAGAAAAGTAGAATGACTGAAATCGCGCTCCCTCTTTTATGTACTCTTCAACACGCAATAATCGATACATACAATGCCTGTTTTAACACAGAATACTGACACGTTAAATATGTGGGTCCAAAACTCCTTCCGAGAGGTTGGTGATAAGGGAATGAAGGTACAGTCCCTGTGTATGCTGCCTCCACCGAGTTCCAGTCCAAATTAGGTGACGTTGTCCTGACCGTCCAAACAGATACCTTACACTTTCGGGTAGGTCGTATGGCCTGGGTCGAAAGAAAAAAAGAAAGATACCTGCAATAGCAGCAAGTTAGTTTGTAATGTGTTATGCCCCATTTAGGTGGGTTCTGTCAGTATGAACTTGTTTTTCGCAGACTAATACAGCCTCTCAATCTTTACGAATTTTGATGTCGGCTGCGTGGTAGAATTGTATTTGTCAATGTCCATAGAGATTCTCAAAATTGTGGCCCATTTCTTACTGCCGTTCCAGGTATCGGCTATTTTATGCCCAAAATCTATTCTTGCATTCTGTTATCAGTACTAAAAACGCACTCCCAGCTTTGGGGATGCTCCCTTTAGGCAAGGTTTATAAGTATCAAAATGACTAATTTGATCTTTATATTCCTAATTTGTTTCCCTATATACATAGTATTATGTATAGGGAAAGCATTATAACAGGGGTCGAAAATTTGCATTCGAGTTTTCGATGGAAGAGCACGTTTCAAGCATCCTTGAATTCGAATCGAACTTTAAGGTGATGTCTGTGTGTGTGTGTGGGGGGGGGGGGGAGCGATATCTCTCACGAACGAATAGAGCATTTCGAACGAAATTTGGTACAAAATTACAATTTGTAAATGCTGGAAGACTTTTTGATTTTAAACGAAATTGAATGTTCGGAAACCCCCAAATTTTCAAATGAAATTTAAAAAAAACAGAACCTTCAATGATATTACGTAAATAATTATTTTTTATTTAATTTTTCACTATAAAATGATTGACATAAAATTTAGAACGCTAGCATGAACCGTTGAGATATTATTTTCCCCTTTCAAACGAATTTATCAAAAAACCACATAAAATTAAAGAGTATTAACTGTTGTGAACTATGTTCATTTTTCATATGTAATATTATGCGATAAATTTGTTAATATAATTCTTGTGGATCTAGATCGTTCTATTCATGACAGAAGATACTTTGTGTAATAGTTTTATATTTTAAAGCTTAATAATTCGCCACAATCATTTATATATAAGAAATTATTTTCTCTCCATTTATCTGTAACACTTGACAATATATTTGACGAACTTAGCGACTGATTTAACTAAATATCGTCAACTTGGCGATATTTCGCCCCAGATGGAACAAAATATCGTTAAAATTGCAAAATTGATGCTAAGTTAACGAAAGTAACGCCAAATCGATGAATTAATTATTAAAATATTTTAATATATGGACTATATTACTTACTGCGGATGCTATCAATATTGATAATTGTGAATGTAGAATTGCATGAAATATAAGGTAATTGGGTACCTCGAAATAGTTTTACATGTTGTCATCTGGAAAAGCGCCCAATGTACATTTCGACATTGAAAACATTGTACCGTAAATCTTGTACATCATTTTTTCACTGTGAAAGAAGTAAATTTATTGCATTATGTAAGGAAAGTCATATGTGCTGCCCACATCAGAGTTTTTGCATTTCATTTTGCTCATTTTAGGCATAAGTAATACAGAGTACGCATTTTTCGTTCCAGATGAATTAAAAGAGGTGCTATTACAAGAAGCTGAAGCACGAAGACGAGCTGAGAGGGAATACCAGGCAATAAGAGGTACACAACAATTTTTAATTGCTTTATATTTTAAACCGCGCTTTACCATTAAATTCTCACATTTGAAAATTTTAGGGAAAATAACACTTTTTTTCATGTAAGGGACAACAGAGGTGAAACTTTTATTTAAAGAAATCAAAAGGGCCTTTGTAAAACCTTTATTTAAAGAAATCAGGAGGACCTATGAAAATTTCGTTAAAGCATTGATTTTATTATATAAAAATATAGAAAACATTGGACTCATACTGAAAAGAATTTCTTTACTATATCCTTAAATTTTTCCAACATGGGTATAATTCCTTAAATATTTCCAACATGGGCTGTGTTAAAATTAAATCGTAAAAATTTTAATGAATTATTTTATTTTTATTTGAAGCGTTCTATTTTAATGTTATATATGAAGTAACGAAGGTAAAGCGTGTGATAAGACCGGACGGACATAGTAAACTTATCAATCAAAATAAATCAAGGTTTCGTATTTAGCATTTTTAGTCGTTAAAACCGCATAAAATGTGGGTAGGGGGGATGAGTTAACAAAAGTTTCAATTTGAAGTATACTACATGATATGACTCATTTCTATCTTACAGGTTCATGCTATTTCAGCACATAAAGCTTTAGGGGAAATTACTTCAGCATTTTGGTGCTAAAGAATTCTAACAAACGCAAAAAGGATCCACCGCTACTGATCCCTGCACTAAAAGCAAAATTCGTAATTTTGTATGTATAATCTTTGAATGTCTTTTGGTGAAGAAATAGAAGTATAAAACAATCATTTAAAAAAATCTCTAAACATTTAAAATACTCCAAAAGCAAAGTTGACTTCTGAAAGATTCACGCTGATCTGCATTATTTATTGCCCTGATACTCAATCGAATCAATCCCTTTAAAGGTTTGACCCCCTCCCCCTCTTCTAAGTTATCAGTATGTTTAAGTATTTACTTCTTTAGAGAATAAAATATTCTACGTTCATTTTTTCTTCATGAAGTTTTTAAGCTCCATTCACTTTAAGCAATTGAAAAACCGAAAACATCGGGGAATAGATTTCTAAATAAATCTTTAAAAAAATTATACTTGATTCCAAGATATATTTTAAAAAGACCTATTTTGAAAGAAGTTGAATTTAGATCATGTACTATTGTCATTCTTTAAATAAATAGTTATTTTCTCTCTGCTTTAGACTACATTCCTACTTTTTAATATTATTCATATTGTCGTTTAAAACATTCTATAATAGAAAATGAAATAATGGTATTGAGTTTTAATAAAAATTACCAAAATGCGCATAAAATAAATGAAATGTAAATACATTTGGAAAATATAATAAAAAAGGCAGAACCTTGAATAATGTTACATAAATAATCATTTTTATGCACTTTTTTATTATAAAACGATTGACATACACTTTAGAACGCTAACATGAACCGTTCTCGAGATATTGCACTTTATAATATAAATATATTAAAAAAATCACAAAATTAAAAATAATATTAACTATTGTTAAATATGTTCAATTTCATATATAATATCATGAAATAAAGTTGTAAACATCCTTCTCGTAGGTCTAGTTCATTCCATGCACAAGAGAAGATACTTTGGTTAATACAGTTTCGTATTTTAAAGCCTTGAAATTTGCCAACAGTCATTTATATATAATAAATGCTTTTTTCTTCGTTTATCTGTAACACGTGGTGATAAATTTGTCAAACTTGACGACTATTTTAGCAAAAAAATCGCCAACCCAGATTGACGAAAATATCGTTAAAATTACAAAAATGACGCTATTTAATTTAAGAAATTATTATTAAAATATTTTAATATATGGATTCTATCACTTATTGTGAATGCTATCATTATTGATAATTGTCAATTTAAAGTTACGCAAAATATAAGTTAATTGGGTACATCGAAATAGTACTATATGTTGTCATCCGGAAAAGCGCCCAATTCAACATTGGAAACCTTGTGCCGTAGACCTTATGCATAATTTTTTTCACCGTGAAAGAATTAAATTCATTGCATTATGTAGAGAAAGTCATGTGATGTCTATATCAGATTGTTTTCTTATGAGAAACGTAATATACTGAGATACAAGCTTCAACCATTTGTGGTGCTTCATATCGTCTTTACGTGAGATGTCTTCTCATACTAACTGCAGTGATGATTAATGTTTTAATGCATTATCTCAACGTATTTAAAGATTATCTACATATGGAAGAATGCTGCCTTAAACTTAGTTCAATGAAATATTTTTGGAACATAAATCTTCTCCTGACATATTTTTGGAACATAAATCTTCTCCTGACAAGTCAGTTTAATTTTTTTTTATAAATGCCTTCTCACAGATCTCACAAGTGAATTCCTTTTCCTTACTATGAATGTTCAAGTATGGAGTTTGATTAAAAATTTGAGTATATATTTTACTTAGCCACGCCTGAAAAAGATAAAGAAAAACCAATGATTCAGTATGATCATCAAAGCTATTTTATCGATCTCATGCAACATTGTTTCTAAAGTATTCATTCGGGAACTAAAGAAGCTGGCCCTCGATTTCCGAACAGACATGATACGAACTATTCTTAGAATTATAAAACATAGAAAAATTTTAAACGGTAAAATATGTTTATAGATAGTAAAAACACATTTTTCTCTTAGTCTGATACAATGAGTAGCAACTGAAGATTTGTCATGCAGAGCTTACAACACATACAAATATAATATCATAACAACACTTTATTTTCTAATGCATTTTACTACATATTCATTTTTTTTATTAAATATATAACTATTGCATCTTACATATAATAACACTTCATCATATTTCTAATTATGGAGAACTAAGCAAATGCATATACAAATGATGCTTATAAATCATCTTTTTAAAATGATCCATTAGAAATTATTTTACTTTAGCAAAGGGTCATTACCGCTCGTCAGCATGGAGTAGGCTATGGGATAACCACAAAGCACAAAACTCCTTAAAGCAAGTAATTTGGAAGTTTTATGGCCGAAATATTTACTTCAAAACCGGAAGAACGATGTGGGGGCATTATTCTTAGCCCTGCTCATAGTTCAAAAAATTCTGGGCGCTCATAATCGCAGCGAAGCGACTTTTACCCTTTAACAGTGCTTTGCATAATAGCAAGAAAATGCTCAACTGGTGGTCACTCACCACCTGTGATTATGTTTTAAAACAAATTCGAGCTCCTTGCTACTTATCAGCTCTGGTTAGGCTGTAACTATATGGGCGTCTTTATATATGACTTTACAATCTGTATATTGAAATTTATATAATGTTCCACTACTCACAACGTAGCGTTTATTCCATTTTTCTCTTCAAATACTAATTTAAACTTGATTCATTCAGTTAATATTGATAGCGGTATTAAAACCGATTCCCCATATATCAAAAATTGTTTTAACTTACATTGCATTCAATTTTGGGATACTCTGTGGAGTTCAAAAGATGACATAAAGAATATAAAGTTGTTTCAAAAGGGGTGAAAATTTCGAATTCTCATGAGACCTGATTCAACCAGTAAGCGCATATGAAACTTTTTATACTTCAGTTAAACATCCCGAAACTTACTCTCTTACGTTTAGTTTATTCAGTTCTTAATTTGCTAAAGGGGAAAATATTTTGTTAGATGTAATATTTAAAGAAAGTAATTCATTTACGAATTTATAAAATTGTGGTTAACATGGAGAATATTTTACTAATGATACGTAAGTACTCTTTCTGAAAGTGAAAAAAGATGCAGCATATTTTGGAGAACTTCAGAAACATACAAAAGGGCCTTTCAAATGAGTTATTTTATACATTGGCTATTTTAATTCTGTAGTTTATTGTAAAGAATTAATTATTTAACATGCTCTACTGCTATGATACTAAAACAAATGATCTTATTTATTTATCTTGTTTAATTTTCCAAATAATAGGATAGATAATTAAATAGGATATTGAATTATCTGAATTTAATACGATGATTAAACATGATACTTAATTATCCAAATTTAATAGGATAATTAAATAAGATATTTAATTATCTTATAAAATTATTTTAAAATACAATTTAACAGGATTAAATCGTTAAATATGAGTTAAATATGAGTTAATTACTAAAAAAAAACTTTAATGTACAACTTCAAATGACACCTGTAAAAGTTAAAGGAAGATTCAAATTTTATTTTATTTTATTAACTATTATATTTTTTCACATTCAAAATTTAAAGAATCGCTCACCAAAGTACTTAAAAATGCTCAAAATTTTGAAAATTATATAATTATTTTTGACTAGCATAACAAGGAGTGGAAAAATTAATTCTTCCAAATTTTTAATCTATTTTTTTTTACTTTCAGTTTATTACAGCATAATCTTTCATTTTGTATTTCAATATTTTCATTGTTGCGGAGTGCACAATTGAATCATATGTATGAATAATACCTGTATTAAAAGGATTTTAAATTTCAAAAATGTTCAACACTTTGGCAACAAGATTATAGTAGATGCAAAAGCAAACTTAAGTTTTCAACACACATCGTACATGAATTGATAAAACTTAATTGTATCGTACATAACTTATATGGCATATCATTTATTACTTTTTATTTTTACCTGATTTCGTTCTAATCATACATCCATCTAATACTTAAAAGTTAACTGCCCCTGCTTCCTCCCGATGAAGCCTATATATATGTCGTTTGAATCCATAAAATGCCGAACACGAAATATCACCTGCACGGACAATAAATACATGAAATGTTCAGAATTGGTCCCAAAAATATTTTTCACCACTTTAGTATGTTATGATATACAATTTTAGATCATTGAGACAATCGTAATTTCGAAGTAGTACAAAATAATTGATTATAAACTCTAACGATTATTCATATGGTACGTAAATTTTATTCTAAAAAGACTTTGATCTCTTCAAGTAAAATTAGATTTAATATAAAAGAGTACCCACGTGATATAAGCAATCTAAACTTTTATAAGCAATCTAAAAAAAGAAAAATTTATTTTGAGCGTTCAGTATATCACGATACATGACTTTAGATTATTCTAATGATAGCTGATTTTAACAATTGTACTAAATAATTTTAAGCTCTAAAAATCTTACGTAACGCGTGCAAAATTAATTGTAAAAGAACCATGATTTCTTTAAGTTAGCTTTCAGAAAAAATAGCAACTACTACATGTAAAAACAATTTTTAACAGGCTAGGAAAATGCATGAAATGCATTTTATAAACTTTCATCAAATCATTAAGCGCAATTTTAGATTAATGCAAATTTGAATATGGTTTTAAACATTGTACAAAAACATTTTCAGCTCAAAAATTTGTACATATAACGCGTGCAAACTTAATTCTAAAATGACATTTATCTCTTTAATTAAGTAAAGTTAGATTTTATATAAAACGGTAATCACGAGGTAAAACACCGGCAAATTAAACGTGTGAAATATATTTTACAATTTCAACATATGCTTATGTGCGATTTCAGATTATTGGAACGACCGCTAGTTTTAAAAGTTATACAGAATAATTTTAAGCTCCAAAAACCATACATAACGCATCTAAAATTAATTTAAAAAAAACCTTGACGCTTCATATAAAAAGGTATCCATGTGTCCATGTGGTTAAACAACTTTTACATGCAAAGCAAATGCTTGAAATATATTTCATAAACTTTCATCATACCACTAAACACAATTTTAGCTTAATATAATTTTTGTTGTTTTTAAAAATTTGTACAAAAACATTTTAAGCTCTAGAAATTGTGCATAACGCATGGAAACTTAGCTTTTAAAAGACATTTATTGCAAGTAATGTTAGTTTTTATATGAAAGATAGTCACGAGGTGAAACACAGGCAAATTGAATGCGTGAAATTTATTTTACAATCTCTTACTTTTCTGGTGTGCGATTTCAAATCATTTGAACGATCGCTAGTTATAATATAGTTAGATTATCAGTTACAGAATAGTTAAATCGTTAGTTATAAAATAGTTATAAATAGTTAAATTGTTAGTTAAAAAATAGTTATAAATAGTTAAGCTGTACAAAATGATACTGGGATCAAAAATTGCACGTAATGCTTGTAAATTTAATTCTAAAATGACCCTGATATTTTCAAAACTTTTATATAAAAATGTATCCATGTGGTAGAAAAACTTTTATGGCCAATTAAATGTGCGAAATGTATTTTATAAAATTTAACATATCATTAAAAGCAAGTTTTAGATGAATATAATGCTCATTACTTTTAAAAATTGTACAAAAACTTTTTAAACTCTAAAATCGCACACAACGAGTGTAAACTTAATTCTTAAAAAGATTTTATCCCTTCAAATAAAGTTAGCTTTTATATGAAAAGGTTACTAAGAGGTAAAACACGGGCAAATTAAAAGCATGAATTAAAAGCATGAAACATGTTAACTATTCATATGTAATACCATGTGATAAATTTGGTAACATCATTCTCGTGGATCTAGTTCGTTCCATTCATGAAAAAATATACTTTGAGTAATACTTTTTATTTGAACGCCAATAGTCATTTATCTGCTATAAGAATAACTTATTTCTCCGTCCATAACGCTTGGCGAGATTTTGGCGGCAAATTTGGTGGAATGTCGCCAATATGGCGACTTTTTTAAATATTGCGAAATTAGCGAAACACTCGCCAAATGGATAAAAAGGACGCTAAATCAATGAAAATGACGACTGATTGACGAAAATTCAATATCTTGGAAATAATATAAATATCTACTATAAAAAAAATCTGATGTGGGCAACACATGACTTTCCTTATATAATGCCATGAATTTACTACTTTTACAGTTTTAAAAAATGTTATTCTTATAGTAGATACTTATATTCTTTCCAAAATATTGAATTTTCTTCAATTACTCGTCATTTTCATTGATTTAGCGTCATTTTTAACAATTTGGAGAGATTTTGTTTTGTTTTTTTAAAAATGTGCAATATCTCGAGAACGGTTCATGTTAGCGTTCTAAAATTTATGTCAATCGTTTTCTAATGAAAAATTACATAAGAAATATCTATTTGTGTAACTTTATTAGCGGTTTTGATTTTTTGACGATTTTTTCAAAATTTCACTCGAAAATTTAGGGGGGGGGTTCTGAACATTCGATTGCGTATAAAAACAATAAGCTTCCAGTGTTTACGGATTGTAATTTTTGTACCAAATTTCGTTCGAATCGGTCCATTCGTTCGCCAGTTATCGTCTCCAAAGACTCACTGACACACACACACACACACACACACACACACACATACTTTCACACACACACACACACATACTTTCACACACACACACACACACACAGACATCACTTCAAAAATGTTTGATTCGTGATCAGGGATGCTTGAAACGTGCTCTCCTGTCGAAAACTCGAATTCGAATTTTCGACCTCGTCACAATACTTTCCTTATACATTATGTATATAAGGAAAGTAATAATGTATAAGATCCACGGCACTGTATTTTTATCGTTGAATTGTACATTTGGTGATTTTCCAGATGGCATCATGTAAAATTATTTCAAAAAACCCAATTAACTTATATTTCGCGCAACTCTAAATAAACAATTATCAATATTGATAGCATTCTCAATAAGCGATAGTCCATATATTAAAATATTTTAATAATTAATTTATCAATTAGGCGTCATTTTCGTTAATTTAGCTTCAATTTTGCATTTTGGATGATTGTCAATCTAGGTTAAATACCGCCAAGTTGGCGATACTTTGCTAAATTATTCACAATACTTTCCTTATACATTACCTTATACCTTCCCCATCACAATACAGAAATTCAAGAATCCTTATACATTATACTATGTATATAAGGAAAGTAATAGTACATAATGCATGTAAATTTAATTCTAGTGAGACCTTGATTAGCTCTTAAGATTGAGCTTATTTTTTAACAGCTTCTAAAAAGACCTACAAGTATTGTTAGCTTTTATATAAAAGGGTAACTACAAGGCTTTTACAGGCAAAGTAAATGCTTTCATTTAAAAAACGTCAATCATTTGCGAATGAAATTTCCAATGAAAATTTAATTTTCAACTGTTTATATGGCAATTTGTATAAACCAGTAGATGTAAAAGTATTTATTTAGATTTATTTCTAAAATAAATTTATATAACTTGATTTCTATTATAAAAATTCGGTTACATCGCGCGCGTGCCAAATAATGTGACTGAGCAATTATGTCACAGTTAGCTTACATTATTATATACTAACTTGTTTTGTTGGAAATAAGATACTATTTATGAATATACAAAAATTTAATTCAATATTTTAATATTTTAACTTTTTCGAGAAAAATGAAAAGGTTTTTACCAAACAATTTTTTACTTCACTTTGCTTACTTTCACTCTAAATACCTTCTAAACTATAAAAAAAATGGATATAAATAATATGCGATAAAAATATTAAGTAGGAAATGCAGTTACTACATCAATAATTTGTTTTCATAAAGCCTTTATAACTTTCGAGCAAGTTTAAATTTCAGTAGTAAAAGTATCTGATGTGGGCAGCACGTGGCTTTTTCTGTAAAATGCTTCTAAAGAATTTACTTCTATCGCAATGAAAGCATTATACATAATATCCACTCATAGAATTTTTTTAACATTGAACTGTACATTTGGCTCAAAGTACCCATTGCATACGAAATATTCATTTCTACAGCACTATTTATTTATTTATTATAAATGGCCAGGCACTTGATACATCCCATCATTCGCCCATACATTGCCAGAATTGTGAACCATTAGCCATCACATAACGTTGCCCCGACACACAAGTGAGTGTGTAACACACTGCGCCCAACAACACAACATCCATGCCCACGGATGGGACTCAAACCCAAAACCCAGCAGCCGAGACAGCAAGCTTGCCTTGACTACTTAGCCACTGCGTCGGTGCAACATTATTGAAGGTTATAGTTTTTTAATGTTTTATTGAAGGTTATGTTTTTGCAAAATTTCATTCAAAAATGTGGGGTCTTCTAAACATTCGATTGCGTTTAAAATCTATATAGTTACAGTATTCACCGATTGTAATATTTGTACTAATTTTCGTTCAAATCTCTCCATTCGTTTGTGAAATATTGTAGTTATGGGCACGCGTGCACACACACACACGCGCGCGCGCACGCACACACACACACACACACACACACACACACACACATCATCTCAAAAACGTTCTCAATTCGAGTTCAGAGAGGCTTCAAACATAGTCTTCCGTCAAAAACTGGAATTCGAATTTTCGACCCCGTCACAATACTTTTCCTATACATTATACTATGTATATAAGAAAAGTAATAATTTGCCGATAATGCACTTACATAGTACATTACTAAATCATGAAATGTAATTGAAAATTGACTACAGATCTCGGATGGAAAATTAAAATATTAATATCAAAATTGCTTTTAAGAGAAACCCTTTTATTCCATGAGATTCCAAATGTTTTCTCAGTTGACTTATTCTATTCAACTGGGAGGCACATTCGATTCATAAAAGATGAAATTTTCCATTTATTTTAAAAGAACTGTCTTCGGGACATGTAGCTAAAGACACAGAAGTAACTTTAGAGAGAACGCTTTCTAGGAAATATCTACTCTCGCTTCGGCATTAAATATCACTAGGGAAAAGCTTTAATCGTAGTGAAGACTACACCGCGGAATGTTTTAATTTTTTTTTTCTATTTGCGCTCATTTTTTCATGCCATAGTAAGTTTTGAAACCAATCTCTTGAAGAGAACAGTTAATAAAACATTCTAGGTTAGGATTTAAAGAAAGAATGGTCAGTTATTTGTGAAATCAAGTGGGATTCTGAACGTATAAAATGTGAGAGAGATTTAAAATCGTAGGGAATGAAAGTAATAAGATCTATTTGGCATCTATTTCAACCTGAATGAAAGTATTTTAGAGGTATAAACATTACAAACTTTAAAAACGGGAAATTTTTTTTTTTTCTATTTGACAATTTGGCTCCATTGGACTAGAACCACCACCGATTTTTTTTTTAGTTATTACTGTACAATTTTATGAATATGCGTTTAAGATGGAAACATCACAATATTCTGTCAAATATGTTCATTCAAGTTGAAATAGATCTTATTCCCTATGTTTTTAATTTCCCTCACATTTCGCACGTTCCAAATCCCACTTTATTTCACAAATAATTGATCATCCTGTCTTCAAATCCTAATCCATGTAGTACAGAATGGATTTTTTGCGTAGTTCTCTTCAAGAGATTGGTTTCAAAACTTGCCCTGGCATAAAATAATGAACAAAATAAAATAAAAAAAGAAACATTCCGCGGTTCAGTCTACAATACGATTAAAGCTTTTCCCTAGTGGTATTTAATGCCAAATTGAGAGTAGATATTTCCTTAGAAAGCTTTCTCTCTGAACTTATTTCTGTGTCTTTAGCTACATATCATACAGACATTTCTTTTTAAAATAAATAGAAAATTTCGACTTTTATGAATCGAATATGCCTCCCAGTTGAATAGAATAAGTCAATTGAGAAAACATTTAAATCTTGTGGAATAAAAGAGTTTCTATCAAAAGCAATTCTGATATTAATATTTTAATTTTTCATTCGCCCATAATCTTCAACTGCATTTTGTGATTTTGCAATGTACTATGTAAATGCATTATCGTTGATTTTCTTAGCAATAAAATTTAAAATTCGGCACCTCAAATTAGTGCAAACGTAATTAAAAAATCAAATTTTTATTTAAACATAGTATAAAATGAATTAGTAATTGTTATCAACCGGTTTTGGAAGGCACGGAAACAGCCTCCTTCTTCAGGATAGTATGACAGAGTAAGCACAACAACAGTGTTAAATAAGTTTCTGTCCAAAGATGGTACAAATATTTTGATAGATTATTTAGACATACGTTTGTTTGCCTATGTTTACATAGTTACATTTTTTTCATACATGTACATTTTATGATTTAGAATTCTACTGTTCAAATGCACTCTTTTCAAATAGAGGCTGATTTTTATCCTACGAATTCGGTTGACACCTGTACTTATTTGTTTTATTCTGTATTTTAACAAATATTTTATTTTTTAGCTATTTTTGCTACTACTTTATGTTTTATTTAAGTATCATTTTTCACACTTGAGTATAGAGAAATTGTTGGTCTTCTGAAAATTTTCAAATTCCATAGTTTATCAGAAATGCACGCTGTAAAACTTTAAAATACTTCCAAATGCATACTTTTCAAATAAAAATTACTGTCAGCCGATCTCAGCTCAGTAATTATAATCATATGATTCTTTATAACACAAGCACACTTTAAGGATATAATATACTATTAATGCATGCGGTGGGAGGGATATCTGATTCTCTCATTTAAAGTTATTATTTCATATAGTTGTTTATTTTTCCTAATGGAGTTTTGAACTTTGAGATTTTATTGTTAATGCTTTGAGTTGCATTGAAATCTTGATCTTTCCTGAACGTGACTTTGTGTTTACCGAAACTTACACAGGGTTCCTAAGAAAGTCTTTAAAGCAGGCCCCAACAATTTTTGAATAAAAGTTCACTATTTGTACACAATCAGTCTATCTATAGTATATCGAAAAAAAGTGATTGCGATTCCTTTGGCGGATAATTGAAGAAATTGAGAATACAAATTTGGCAATAAAACCAGATAAAAGAAAAATATCAATTAATGTTGTTTAATTAGTAGTAACCGACATTATTAACGTAAAATATGCTTAAAGCAATAAATATCTGTTGAAAGGTCTTATCATTATAGGGTATATAACACAATGACACCTGCGATGCTCGTCAAAGATCGTGATAATATTCTTACACGAATTTAAATGTGCATTGTCGCCAACAGAAAGTAGTTTGAACAAGTTTTACACTATAAACTTATTCCCGGCCACACAAAAAGCTACTGTAAGCTTTCGGGTCAGTCGTGTGGTCTGGGTCTTCCGCTGTATACCTATTTTTGTTATTTATTGTATCTTTCCTGAATATGATAGAAATTTGCTTATAACTATATTGTGCAAAATAAAAACTTCCTTTTATAACCGATTTAATATCGATTCGTACTCATTAGAAAATTATCTGTAACTTTATAATTGAACTTTGTCCTCTATCTCGCTTTGTTTCCAAATTTGTGTTTCTAGTATCTTCTTCAATTCTCTGCTAAAGACGTTGCAATGACTTTGTTTTTATTCTATGTCACTTTAGTGCCATCTAATATGTGCATTCATTTATGTGTTGTTGGGATACTTAAGGACTTGATATCCCTATACAGTGAGAATATTTTGTAAAAAAAATGATCTACTTTATGACTTTGTGGTGTTACATGTCGCCTTTTTCTGTCCTGCAGACACGTTCGAGGAGCAAGTTCGGAAAGAGATCGCCTACCGGGAGGAGGTGGCGAAGCAGTTGCAGATCGTCCGAGGTAAATATCTAGTTGTAAGTTGAATCCCTATCTTTAAAATTATCAGTGATAAAGTCTAAAACTATAAGAATTTTGAATGGTAGTGAAAATATCTCATATTTTGTCTTAAATTCAACACGTCTCTCGGACTTTGTGTTTACATACTGTGCCATGAAGATTTTATTCTAACGTCAACTTTCTCTAACACTCGCTCACTGATGCCACTTATTAAGCTCGCATCAAACGACACAGTATAATTTGAAAAGTAATAAACTTTTTATTGTGATTAAAATTAAAAATATATAGGATATTCGAAAAAGGTGGAAACGCCTTTATTTTCAAAATATCGATCCTAGACATATACATGCAATTATGCAATGTTTTCAAAAACAGGATGCAGAATATTTCAACTCTGTGGGTGATATTTCTGCAAAAATTCAAAATATAAGTTTTTATATAGTCCTCGTAAAATAGAAATAAATTCTTATTAGTGAAATATTCCTTACTCTTTCAAAAAGAAAAAATTCAATCTACTTACAAAATTAGTAAAAATCTGCTGCATAAATATCATAAGTATTTTTTACCAAAATATAAAGGGACCAGCTGCAAATTGAATCACCATGCAAATATACACATTAAAACAACGTGTAGAATTTAAACAATGCTTAGTTTTCTTTTTTAGCTTCTTTTAGCAGACGAATTTCTGATCCTATTTTCAATAACTTCTGTATTTTTAACTAATACCTACATTTTTCCTCGAATTATTCTAATTTCAAAATATTCTTAGCACTTTTTTCTTATGAAAAATATTGATAATTTCTGGAACAATCATGGTAGTTTCTAGTAAAAGGGGGATTGATAATTTCAACAACTACAGATTTTGATAGTATAGAAATAGTTTTTTCTAACACAGATAAGCTCTAAACTGTCACCAACTCGAAACTAAAATCAAAGAACTTTTATAAAATATTTAAAAAAAATGGCTTGAGTAATCTGAATAAAATACATTTTTCTTCATTATTCTAATAATGATTGTGATAGAAGTAAAATTTAACACAATGAAATATGAATGCATGAGAAAGTCAACTGTAGGCTTAAACCCCAAATATTTTTTAATGTCGATGCCTATACAATGAAAGCGAGGCTTGGTGAGCTTAGCGAACAAGGGCGGAGATCATAGTTCCTATAAATATTTATTCTTTGTCGCATTTCATATATTATTTTATGCGTATACTACTCACGTCAAAATAGCGAATCCCCCTTCCATTCTAAACTATCCTTGCGCTGCTATAAATAAAAGAAAGCACGAAAACTCTACCTTTCAAGAAGTAAACGAGCTCTGCTTTAAGATCGTAAAATCTGATACACGGGCAAAAAATTAGATGGTTCTTGAAGTCCCATGTCCACTGCATCATCCCGCGGGATTGCTTCAAAAAAAGGGGGTTCCACATGAACATTGACCAATCGAATTTGTCCACGGCGGCCCAATAATGCGAGATTGCTCCTCTGGGGATGAATGGTCTGAGGAGCGTTCGCCTCTGGGGAGAAGAGGGATCGGATCCTCTCGCCCCTTTCTGACCACGGTCCACGCATTGGCCATGAATTGTTCTCGGAGGCAGCCAAGCGTCCAGAATACAGTTTGCAACAGCTATTCGCTTTAAAAGAACCTGCCCGTCATTGAGAGTGAGATTTGGATTCAGAGACAGAATTCATTTGATTTCTGATCTCTGGTGAAAGTCGTTAAGGATGCAGTCTTTCGAAGCGGGCACTTTTGTGTAGACTTATGCTCTAAGTTTTCCTCTGGCTCTAAATTTGAATGTTATATTTGCAATGTTTTCTACTATTCAAATAGAGTTTATATATTTGTTCAATATTCAAATATCATGTTTATCTATTACTTCAATATTCAAATATAATATTTGACTATAACTTCATTATTCAAATATGATATGCATTACTCCAATATTCAGATATGGTATTTATCTATTGTTTCAATATTCAAATATGATATTTCTTTATATAGCTTCAATATCAAAATGCATTTATCTATAGCTTCAATATTTAAATATGATATTTTTTACTTTAATATTCAAATAGAAAATTTATATAATAAGTATTATGACTATTTCTATACTTGCAATAAATATTGACTGTAGAGATATAAAAAAAAAACTCTAAACCTCCATTAAGTCCATAATGTGATGGTTAATAGCAAAAGGGGTCCAGTTATAGGTAATCTTACTTCTACGATAACGTGGTTTATATAGCTATGCGGACAACTGTACCCCTTTTAAGTTTTCAGGGGATTTAGGTATCTGCATACTTCTCAAATATAAGATACGTCGTCATTACGTTCTGCTTGTTGCCATTTCCGAGAAAAAAAAAATTCTATCAACAGAGGTTGGGGAAAAATTTCTTTAACAAAACATCACGGTTTAAATCAAATAATGGTTTTTAAAAAATATATAGTTTACACAGATTTAAACTAATGGGGTTTAAACCAGCCATTCTAGCTATCAACTCAAAATCTTTCAATCTGTTTTTCTTTATTTTAATGTTCTAGCTCGATTAATAATGCAAAATTTGCAAGATGAATTATAATTATCGTACAGACATGTGGTTTTGTTTTTTAGAATTAACCTGAAAGCTGTACTTAACTATGTCCTAAAGTTAATTTTACGAATATCTAAAGCCTCTTACATTCAATGCCCCACTATAATAAAATCTGTTATTGCTGCTCGAGGTGAATTCATACGATGCTGAAATGTAATATAATCAGTTATTTATTGTAACTTGAGTTACATGAGAGCTGTGGGATAAAATTCGTTCGAATAGCATGATTATTTTTGGTGTTACAATTTTCACAAACAGTAGCGTGCTAAGGGTGCAAACAGAAATCATGTATCAACTTAGTATATTTTGAAAAAATTTTCTAGAGATGCAAAAGATAACTCTATCTACAAGAATCCAACAGGGAGAGATAGAATGAAAATAGTTAAAGCCACCAAGAGGCGAATTTAAAATCAAGAAAACTACCATGGGCTTCAAAGTAAATATCAACTATAAAGTTAAAAAACACCCATAATATAGTAAAAATGGCGTCTTGCATAAAAGAAAATAGATAAAACACTATGCAGAACATTGGACATCACTTTAAAATTACAATCTTTCCGAAACGACAATGAAAATCACGTGGTTTCTCAATTATCACACATGGCCCTATTCTGTTAGATCACCGAAGTCAAGCAGCATCGGGCGCGGTTAGTATTTGGGTGGGTGACCACCTGGGAACCGCGTGCTGTTGGCACATATCGGGCGCAGTAGCCCGGTGGCTTGCGCGCTGGATTTGCATGCTGCCACAACTGCCGCCGTGTTCATACGGCTTACGGTACGATCACGTTAAACATGTGGGTCCGTAAGCTCTTCCGAGAGGTTGGTGGTAGGGGAAGGAGGGTACGGTCCCTGTGAATGCCTCCCCCACTGGGTTCCGGTCTAAATTGGGTTGCACTTCCCGGATGTCCAAACAGTTACCTTACACGTTTCTGGTAGGTCGGACGGTCTGGATCTCAGCAACAACATGGCCCTATTCTATCTCGCTTATTTCAGACATTCCCTTATACAGTGGAAAATGCACAAAAATTCAAAATATATCTTCCAATATTCAAATGCCAAAATATATCTCCTATGATCCAACTTTAAATAATTATACAGGATAATTAACAATTAAGATAAAATAACTACAAAAAGGATGATTTTTTAAAATTACTATGTACATTCTAAGCAAAAAAAAAAATCGCAGCACGCCACAAAATAATGCGATAATAATGAAACTTTACAAGCAAACACCTTTCGACCTAATAATGCAAATGATCAAAACTTAGCAGCCACTGAATGTATAGTCGGAACTACAGCGTATTGAAACTGAGCACCATGCTGGAGTATATGAGGAGCAAACCTCGCTTTCAGGAACAAAACATGCAGTGAATTTCGATTGAGTTTACGTACTGTGATTATAACAATGCGTCGCTGGCGGATTTGCGGCCACTACGAGCATAAGGAGTTTGAAAGAGGGCGTGCGGTCGGACTGCATGAGGCTGGATGGGTACGCCGATGAATCGTTCGGCATTTGGCTAGGAGCTATGCAGCAATTAGACGATGCTGGCAGGAATGGATCCGGAATGGTATATTTCAGCTGGCAGCGGACAGCCTACAGCGACGACAGAACGGGAAGATAGAGCGATTGTCAGAGCAGCTGTGACCGCACGAGATTTGTCGTTATCAACCATCCAACGTATTACAAACACGGAAGTGACCACTCGGACCATTAATAGAAGACTACGGGATCGGAATTTATACTTGCGGCGCCCATTGCGCCGCGTACCACTGACCAGTATGCACCGTCAACAGCAATTGCAATGGTGGTGGTACCCGATCAACGTGGAATTGTTCGGATTGGGAACGAATTGTCTTAAGTGATGAGTCCCGTTTCAAACTGAGTCCCAACGACCAGCGCAGACGTGTCTGGAGAGAGCCCGAACATCATCAGGATCCTGCTATTACTGTCACTCGCCACACGGCCGACAACAGCGAGTTATGGTTTGGGGTGCCAATTCGTTTGATAGCCGGATCCCTTTGATAGTCCTCCGTGGCACCAACAGAGCACAGCGGTACGTTGCCGATATTCTACGACCCGTTGTATTGCCATTCCTTTCGCTACACCCCGAGCTAACTTTTCAGCAAGATAATGCCAGGCCACACACGGCACACCTCTCTGTTGATTGTCCGCGTGCTTACGACACACTTTCTTGGCCAACCAGATCCCCAGATCTCTCGCCTATTGAGCACATTTGGGATGAGTTAGGGACGAATTAGCTCGTCAATTGGAAGCCAATTAGCTCATCAATCGGAGGCCATTTGGAACGACATCCCTCAGAACACCATCCGGCAACTTTATTCATCAATGCTACGTCAGGTAACAGCTTGTATCAAAGCCAGAGGTGAAGCAACGTCATATTGACGTGCTCACTTTGTGTAGATTTTTCAGTGCAATAAATCATCCAATTGTTCTGAATTCTAATCATTTCTTTTTCTGTACATCCACATTACACGTACCAAATTTTGTCTCATTTGGATAATTTTTTCTTGGTGCGTCGATTTTTTTTGCCTTAGAGTTTATATACAAGCTAGCATCAAAAAGTTCGGAGACTGTGCTGATATCTCCAACGCTGATTGGTGAAGAGGGAAACTATTTTACCGTGGCGTAGAAGCAGATGTGATGCGAGATGTGAAAAGGAAGAAGCAGGTCCTCAGTGCAGGGTTTTTTCCAGAACCAGGTGCAACGTTTCTGTCGGCGATTTCCCCAAACCATGGCAGAATTTGATATTTCCACGTTGCTCTTCAAACACCATTTCCATTTTCGACGAACGCGAACGACTACAGTTCACTAACACGCATTGTCTGGAAACACACCTGCTTCTTCCTTTTCACATTTCGCGTCACATGTGCCTTTACGCCATGGTAAAATAGTTCCCCTCTACTCCAATCAAGGTTGGAGATATTAGCAGTCTCCGAACTTTTTGATTCTACCTTGTGTGTGTGTATATATATATATGTTTAAAATGACCAAAATACGTCTGCTCTAAAATCGGATATTTAATGTCTTTATTTGCTACTTTTATTTCCTATATCGAGGGTTCTTCATAAATATATACGTGACATTTTTTTCTCAATCTTGCCTTACTGCGATACTTTTTTCCTAACAATTTCAATTCACAACTGGAAGTGATTTGTAACTATTTTCATTCAATTAAGCATGTTTTCCTTCTTGAGCCCTATCTACACCAACCGCGCTGCTTGTGTTATTCGATGAAGCTCATCCAATATGAGGCAAAAAAGTTGGATTTCGTTAACTTGGGGACAACTTTTACAGTCTGTTCCCTCCCGATTTCACTTCAGCACATTGGTGCTCAGATTAGCCGATATAAAAAGACGTTGTCTAGCAATCTTCATTAAATTACATTGAACCAACAGCGGACTTCAAGTGATTCTCCTTAAATATGACGAAGGGATAAGCTTTACTGAATTTTTTTTATTTGTATCGATTAAAAAAAACAATCTGATGTGGGCAACACATGACTTTCCTTACATAATGTAATGAATTTACTACTTTTACAGTAAAAAAAAATAGGTTTTTCTTATAGTAGATACTGATATTCTTTCCAAGATATTGAATTTTCAACAAATAGTCGTCATTTTCATTGATTTAGCGTCATTTTTATCCATTTGGCGAGATTTTCGTTAATTTGGCAACATTTCAAAAAGTCGCCAAGTTGGCAACATTCCACCAAATTCGTCGCCAAAATCTCGCCAAGCGTTATGCATTAAGAAATAAGTTATACTTACAGCAGATAAATAAATGACTATTGGCGTTCAAATACAAATGTATTACTCAAAGTATCTTTTTTCATGAATGGAACGAGCTAGATCCACGATAATGATGTCACCCAATTTATCGCATGGTATTACATATGAAAAGTGAGCATGTTTCTCAATAGGAAATATTTTTTTTTTATTTTATATGACTTTTTGATAATTTTTTTGAAAAATGTACAATATCTTGAGAACGGTTCATGTTAGCGTTCTAAAATTCATGCCAATCGTTTTCTAATGAAAAAATACATCAGAAATGTCTATTTGCGTAACTTTATTAGCGGTTTTGATTTTTTGACGATTTTTTTAAAATTTCATTCGAAAATTTAGGGGGGTTCTGAACATTCGATTGCGTATAAAAACAATAGGCTTCTAGTGTTTACGGATTTTGATTTTTGTACCAAATTTGGTTCGAATCGGTTCATTCGTTCGTCAGTTATCGTCTCCGCAGTCTCACTGACACACACACACACACACATACTTTCACACACACACACACACACACAGACATCACTTCAAAAATGTTTGATTCGTGATCAGGGATGCTTGAAACGTACTTTCCCGTCGAAAACTCGAATTCGAATTTTTGACCCCGTCACAATACTTTCCTTATACATTATGTATATAAGGAAAGTAAAAAAACGACAGCAGGTAAATACAATATATTGTAATTATTTTTATTAATTCCGATCTGCATCAATTCCACGATTAATAAAAACGTTCTATCCCGACAATTTTAGATATTATTAAATGAATTATTCATTTAGATGAAATCATTTAAATTCCAAATGAAATTAATTCACTTAAATGAAATATCGTGTCTTTTTCAAATAGTCTCAATCTGCCGCCATTACATAATTTTGGATATCAATGCACCGCTCTTACGGTGAAGAAGAACAATAAAATGTTCCTATAAAATCTAATCAAGCGCAGCCGACCCATCCGACAGTCTGCCTAAAAAGTGACATTACCATATGAATCAGTAATTAGCCCTCTGAAAAATCAAAATTACCATTTTAATTATCGCTTAATCAACCTCCGATAAAAAAGAGAGAGAGAGAGATGTGCAGCTTTTTAATTAAAATCACCTCACATTTTAATTAGCCATTAAATATTCGACCCTTTTCATTGACACGCCAATCGAAGTCTTTAAAGCTGATCGCATAACGACCCAGAATGAATTTTTAAGGGCTAAAACGGAAGAGACTCGGTAATGACTTGTTAATGGACGTCTGTTTGCCTTAAACCTCGGCCTATCACCAATCTGAGGTCTTTTGTTAGAATGCTATCCGTTTTCAAAACCAATATGAACGGCTTTTCATTGGCACGTGGACGTATTGTACTCCCCGCCTTTGTAGAGGAGTGGAGTACTTGATATTACCTAGAACGCTTCTTTCAGACCGGCACTGATTGCAGTTAGGCAAACTCGCTAATGATGAAGTCGTTGCTTACGAAAATAGCTCATTTGGAAGAGCATTGTTTATTTACTTGTAGAGCCTATGATTCATGTTTCAACCGATACAGCAACAACAACGTAACCTGCCGCGCCCTGTAAATTGTTCTATGCAAGTGATGTACTCAGACGAGGTGCAGATGTATACCCCTTACTTACATAATCATATCTGTAAGCCTGTTATCACTAACTTTTGGATTTCTAAGGGGGGTCGTTACACAAAAATTTGAAATTTAGCGTTAAAAAAATCGATTTTTTTTTCTTTCTTACTAATTATAAATCTACATATTCTTAAAAATCACTTTCCAAAATTCTAGATTTTTTATATTGAACCGACGTGCTTTTATAAAGTGTTATTTCATAATCCTCCTAATAAAATGAAAGAAAATGAAAATCTGCCTTTTCCTCAGAATTCAAATTTCACATTTATTGTTTTATTGTAATAGCTGAGGCTTTCTTCAATTTACAATAATCATATATTTTTTGATGTATTTATAATGTTTAGAACATGTACTATAAAATTAAAGTATGTATGATTCTTTTTGTTTAAATTGCTACATTATAGTTTTTAAAAAAATATATTAATACGTATTTTTAGACAAAATATTTATGTGATAAATATAAATTTATTATATATATATATATATTTTAGAGAACAATATTATAAATCTGAAACAGCCATAATTATTTTAAATGACAATGAATTGGCACTTTTAATTTTATTTTCGTTTTCATTTGGCAACTGGACTTATTTTCAAAAGTGGCGTAGTGAAAAAACGAAAAAACTAAAATATCTCGAGAACGGTTAGTCCTAGAGTAATGGTATTGATTTTATTCTTTGTGTCGTAAAAAATTACGTATAAAATAAGCATTCAATGGATATATTTGAGCATACGTAGTCTTTTATTTGTAGATTTAACGATTTTTGGGGGCCATTTCACAAAAAAAGCAGGTTCTTTTTTTCCGAATCATACCAAAATCTAATCAGCACCAGAGTAACCCACAAGTGACTTATCTACCAAATTTTGTAAAATTTGATACATTAGTTTTTCAGCTAAAGTGGATACAGGCAATTTTTACTGGTCATTTCGCAAAAAAACACGAGTTGGTTTATTCCAAATCGTACCAAAAACTAATCAGCACCAGGGTCACACACAAGTAACTTACCTAATTAACCAAATTTTATGAAATTCGGTTTTTTAGTTAGAGTGAACAAAATCTGCACAGACGTCACACTAAAAATAGTTTTATCGTGTTCTCGAGGTTCCAAAACGTGTAAATCCGTCGAAAACTTAAGTTGCGATTTTCGGCACGATTTCAATACTTTCCCTATATTTATCCCATGTAAGGAAAGTAAAAATAGGAATGCATACTTACAGATATTCATAAAACGCAAAAAATAAATTTTTCATGATAATTAATTTGGAACTTTTAACATTTTAAAGATAATTTTTTTAATTTTTCAAAATTTCACAAAATTAGAAAATATATAAGTCATTTTTTTCTATAATGTGTCTCAACAAGATAAGCTGTAAATAACAAGACTAATTTTTCATCTGTATAGTAATTAAAAAATATATAGAATTTTGTGTAACGATCCCCCACCCCCCTTTATTTTAATTCTTTGTTTATTCCTTTATTAAATTTTTAAAGGTAGACTATAAAATTAAAACTTTGTTAAAAGCACATCATATAAAATAAAGACGTTTGTAAAATATGTTTTCAACAAATCAATCGAAATATCATAATATTTGCATTTATTTGCAATATAATGAAATTTTCATTAGAAAATCCCAGATTATTTTGAAAAAGTAGAAATTATTTAATGGATCTTAATTTGAATTCGTTTCAGTGCACTTTTTTAACATTACAATAGTTGACACTATTAATTTATTGTTTATTACCAATAAATGTGAACCTATGTGCAAAATATTTACAGATTAATTACTATCGATTATAAATCAACATGAATAATTAACTATCATTAATCTACGCTATTTAATCATATATTTTATACGCCCAGTGAAAAATTTCTGATTAATCTTTTTGAATATTTTTAGGAAATTTATGCCTTTCGTCTGATATGTCCTAAAAGCTCAACACACAAGCTAATACACTCACCTCTGATTCAAATAAGTCAGAAGTTGTTAAATGTACACAAAGAACTTGCATCTGGCAAAAGTTGCCAAAAAGTAGCCGGATTTCATTTTCAGAAGATCACTTGAAAAATCTCTATGAAAGAGCATTCTATCTCTATAAAACATTCTAAAAATCTTTATAAAACATTTTCTGTATTAAAAATGATCAAATGATTTACGAAACCAGTTAAGTAAGACAGTTCATTTTTTTCTTTGAATACAATAAAGTGTATCCGAACTTGAATAGGGAACTCTAAAATTTCAACTTTTCTTCTTTTGCACTCCAAAACTAAACTTTTTACCTCAGACTCTTTGACTTAATACGGTTCGCTTATTCTAACTTTGTTTGCAGATGTTGTTCCAAGCTGTACTGACTCTTTATGTTTTGTTCTTTTCTTCCCCTCTTTCTATACAGAAGCCCACGATGCTTTGCACCACTTCAGTTGCAAGATGCTGGCTTCCCGGCATTGCACCGAGTGCGGCTTCAAACCAGAGTGACCAGTCCGGTATCTATTTCATATCAGGGGACGGTGACCATCAGATCGCGAGGCCCCAGATGGACTATCTGTAGAACAACATCGTGGTCCTTCGCGCATCACTGACAGATGCACGAATCTGTTGTTACAGAGAACTATGTATAATAAAAAAAAAATGTCTTTTAGCCACACGTTAAATTTCGAGTCAATCCAGATTTTGATAGAAAGCGCGTTACAGTAAAATAAAATAACCTAGAGGGTGTTGTTCATTTTACTGTGTTCGCATATAATTATAGGAACTTCTTGGGATAAGCATTTTTTACACACAGATAAATCATTATTGTCTGAACAAATGTTTCTTCACTTATTTGACTCACTCAAATACCTTGATCTCATATATAGACATGACGAACCTATTTTAAAAATTCCCCTTTCATTTTTATTATTCTTGTGAGCACACGTGATTGCTCTTAACCAATTACTGTTTTCGATTTGTGTTAGTTATTGCTAACAAATAGCAGAACAAAGGTCAAATATTTTATATGTACTGTCCTGATTCCAAGCTACTCTAAAGAAAACACACATTTTATTCAAAAAGTTAATATACATTTACATCTGAAGAGATTCATTTAATTAATTATTATTAATAACATGCTAATAGTTTAGTTTTAAATACTGGAATAAAGTACTACGAAAACATATCATTAGTTTTACTGTTCTAAATATAGAGTAATCATAATGTATTCCTTTTTGGAGCATTCTGCAGAGTTACATTTCAGCTGAAACCGAAACTAGTCCTCTTGGAATAGTCACAGAGCCTGATAATAGGGAATGCTTCCTATAACAGGATTCTGTGACTATAACCTTAGAAATCACAGTTTCGTCTCGTGCAAGGAGAGCTTAGTCTTCTGTAAATTTTGAAGCCGGCTGCAAAGTATGACTGACTTCATCGATCATCACAGATGTCCTCAAAATTGCAATACATAATAATCTTTCTTACTGCCATTGCAGTAATTATCTATTTTTTGCGCTGAGAAGTGCTATAAGGCACAAAATCGATCCATGGCTGCTATTCGCAGCGCACTGAGAACACAATTCTTTACTCTAGTACTCTTCAGAACATACGAGATACATTTCCCTAGAAAAACATTGCTATTAAAGCAATCGGTGACATTACTAGCAGTGCGATAGTTTACACATTATTGAACATAATTTATTTGTGAATTTTTTTGTAGTTCTTGTATAATTGACTTATAAAAATAATAAAATTGATTAATATCTCTTCTCATTCCTAGTCCTAACTCAAAATGAAATTTTTATATGTATATCGTATGTTATTGATACGCTTTACCACTATCAGTGCCGAATTCATACTAATAATGATACTTAAAGCTTAGGAATTGCTTCGAAAGCTATTTTTATTAAGTTTGATGAAGTTTGGACCACTATGTTTCAAAGCTAACTTGACAATAGAGAGTTTCTAAATTAAATGGATTCTCTAACTCTAAGCAATAGGGTTCATATATAAAACGTAATTAATAACTAAAAATTAAAATTGTACTGTAGGAAAACAATTTAAATTCTTTTATAAATCGATTCGTAAAATTTAGAATTCTTCTCATGTTTGTTTGTTTTGTGTATTTTAATAAAATATATTCTCCATCAATATTTAGATGAAAATATCACTATGACAAACATCTAATAATTGTATACATAATGTTTGTACGAATAGTAGT
The DNA here is from genome assembly GCA_951213105.1 of Amaurobius ferox. NCBI lineage: Eukaryota > Metazoa > Arthropoda > Arachnida > Araneae > Amaurobiidae > Amaurobius > Amaurobius ferox. Next base: position 38,290,460 of record OX578140.1, on the reverse strand, counting down.
AAAAGCAGCTGAGTAAAAAAAGCGCTCTTAATTCTACAATCGACTCAATTCGGATTTGCATAGAGTAAAGATGGCTCAGCAGAAGGTTTTGAATTAGGACACTTTAATTATGTTCATGTACATTTAGTTCTGCAAATGTTTTAAGTGTTTCATCTAAATTGAAAAACAATACATATTTTCTACAATACTTGGAATACATCTTCTTGAATAAAGTTTTATTTTTGTTTTATTTTTTCATAATTTGCGAACACGAAGGTAAAAAACATTTACATACGTTAAAGTTTGTACAAACACTTTAAAATTGTTTTATCTTCAGCCTTATTTCAGCAAAGGCACAATTTTCTTTTAAAGCTGTATTAATAATATTTGTTTGCAAACTCTTAAATGTTTTGTTGATTATTTCAATGATAATAGAATTATAAATGGGTTCGGAAATTGTATTGATGCAAAAAAATAGTCATACATCATTTTTTAAAGAATGTGAAATTCCTAAAATATTTTTTATAAAATGACAATCATGAACAAGAATGTATAAATTATTTATTTATTTACTTTATTCATAAAGTCAGTATTTTACTTATATTTATTATTACCTATTTGTAATATTTTTTATATTTATTTTATGTTATACTTGCAATTTACTTTACGTATGTTATATATTTTAGATCTGTTAATTTATTTACATATGTTATATTTTTTACTTCTGTTGATGTTATACATGCTTTTAACAATTTAAAGTTAACAGCTTTTGTTATTTTGTTGTTAATTGTCACTTTCAAATGTGTTTTCTGTTCATATTTTGTTACTAATAATTAGGGTTGGGTATTAACTAAGCAAAAATAAAGGCGTTACCTGTAACGAAAGTGCGTACTCGTTACCCTTCATAACGCAGTAACTTTAATTGTAACAGTTCTCAGAGAGTAAAATATACACGTTACTTTTTTTATTTCAAATATTCTTATTTTTGTTAAATCCGAAAAATTGTTAAATTTTATTTTCCTCGATTCTTCTTTATTTTGTTTTTTAACGAGCATAAGTGAATTAATAAATTGGAAATATACAATATTCTACATTTGTCATTTTGTTGAATTTTGATATAAGATTAAAATATTTAAAGACGTGAAACTTTCTTCGTTTTTAATCAAAAGTGTCAACCCCTTATATGTGTAAATAGAATTGACAACATAGAATTCTTAACACTAAATGTTTCATTTTCTGCTCTGATCGCAATGCCTATCTTACTATACATATACCAGTAACATATAACTGTAACGTAATAAAACAATATATACCAATAACGTATAACTGCAACATACAGTTACTTCATTTTTTCATAAGTGACTACTATAACGACACTTTAATTACTTTTGTTTGTGGTAACTTATTCGTTATAATTTTGAAATAACATTGACGAACCCTACTAATAATAACTAATAAACTGACTGCTTATTTTTCTTCTCTGCGCAGTGCCTATCTTTTAAGTCCGGAAAGATATTGTTTTAGGATACTAAAAATTATACGAATAAAATTTAACAAATTTGCTTAATTAAGTATTTTCTTTTTCAAATTTAAAAAGGTGATCTAATATAAATCAATTGAAAAGTAAAAACATATATTAAATTACAATCGTAGGTTCGAAATAACAATAAATAATTTAATGAGAAATATACCGGTAACGTATATTTATTTCATTTTTACACGAGCAATTACTTTTGTTAATAGTAACTAACGATATATTTTAATGTAGCATTACCCAGTCCTTCTAATAATATATTTTTACTTAAAAAATGATACTCTCTGTTCTTAACATATTTTTCACACATTTTTACTGTAGCAGCTGCTATTGAACATATTTGACAAATCTTTTACTGCAACAAAGCCTTTGATTGAAACTGAGTTTATAAAAGCAAGATTCTTACACCGAACACTAGGCAGAATTTTAAAACGCACCTGCAGTTCAAGTAGGCAGATTTTCAAACTAAACACTTAGGTATCCATGGCATTTTTATTGGAAAGTGAGATATTCCCATTCGATTTTCTCATGCATTTATATTTCATTCTGTTTCGGTCGACTCATGCTATAGTGAAGCATAACTTAATTAAAGGCCCGATTACAAAATGTTCACTTGGCTCTGTTAATGTTGTTTCTATGTTACCAATATGGAATTTGTTTTATTTTTTACAATTTCCATTTACTAGGTTCAAATATCAACCAGTCTTACTGAAAGAACTTTAGTGATATTATACGTGAAAGGCTCTGAATATAAGTATTGTGAAAATAACATATTTACAAAATTTTTCGTTCGCAAGTAATTTATTTTTTTAAATCGTCTTATAACGCTGACTAATATATTCGAATTAGGGGTGACGTCTTACACTGTTACCCTAATTCGAATAATCATATTCGAATTAGATTAATTCGAATAATCAAACTCGAATTGTCACCACTAATTCGAATAACATTCATTCGAATAACATTCAACGGAAGCTGAGCTCGATGGAATGACACCAAAATCGAAATTCTAGCAATGATAGAAGTGTTTGATTATTTTATTATATCGTCCAATCAGTTCAGTGAGCATTATTATGCTATTGAAAAGTAAACGGCTTATTATTCACCCCAACACAAAAATAAAACGTGAAAAAGACAGTATGTATACGTTAACGCAGATAGCACTTTATAATGCCTAACGAAATGAATTTACAGATGTGTTTACAAATGTAACGAAAGTTTATTTACAGATTAGAAGCATATAAGTTTGCATGATGTCACATATATCTGCGTAGCGTAGTTTGTAACTGAAGTAAAGTTCTCAAAATGCCTGAAACCAGTGTTTTATATTTGTCCATTGTAAGCTTTTCAGTGAAATTCAGAGTTGGTATCAATAAATTTAAAAGTGAAAAAACTTTGAGTAATTTTCTAAATCAACGACAAATACAACTAATTTTAAAAAAAAAAGTTTATCCTTTTGCAATTGCGATAGTTTAACTAGAGTTTAAAATCATTATTTGTAAACTCGTTTAATTTTCATTTTAATAATAAATATGGAGTTTCCCTTAAATTTGCATCCCTTTCACTTTCGATGAAAGTATTCAAGCAATATAAGCAGGGTCTACTGATGGGAAAGCGGCTATGCACTAGCGATTGAATAAAGTCCCTTTATAGATAAATTATTACAAAGGGATTCTACGATTGAGAAAGTTTTAGCGCCTCTAGCGGCAAATTGAAGAAGTTAGAATTCCTATCTCGAAAGCGAAGCAAGATAGGCAAATATTTTCAATTATAAAGTTTTAACTATTTAGTACGAAAAGACGTGCGGTTTGCATGTACACAGACGATGAAAAAAAATGAGGTCAATGAAAAGTAAATGTCTCGTATACTGAAGTACTTCTAAAGAAAATGGCGAAAAACACGCATGAAAAAATAACATTCCTCATAATAAGCTAATTTTAATTTATTTAGAATTATTCTTTTTACAGTAAACAATAAATTTTATATAAAAATTACCGATGAATAATTCAGTACAATAATTATCCTTTCGTCTATGTACGCAGGTTATGTGCAAACAGCACATCTTTATAAATTAAATTAAAAACGATCTAAAATTTGATCGAATAAATATTGAAAATTTAATAAATTGAAAATAAATTATCTTCTATCTTTTTTTTTTGTTTTTGTTTTTCAGATAAGAATTATAATTTTTGCAATTCGCCGCTTGAGGCGTTGCAAACTTTCTTAATCGATAGCGCATAGCCGCACTTTCCCCCGTACTCCCCCTAGACCATGCAGCTCTAGAATACTTAATTTTGATTAATTTCGAATTCGCAAACAAACCCTTTATAAAACTATTTTTTTTTTTACAAAAATTCGGTGTTTAACAACTCAAATGCATAATACATTTAACAAGAAAAAGTACTGAAAAATATAAAAAAAACAAATTGTTAAACATATAATTATTTTCAAAATGGACAGTCCAGTCGTTTTATTTTAACACACTATACTTACAAGCTTAAAGTACAATATCCCTGCACAAATCTCATTCAAAGAAAATTTCGAATGTTATTTTATAAAAACTGTAGATTCTTGTACAAAGGATTTGATTCTTGACAATTATTGCATTGTAAATATCTGTGTGTAGCACGTATGTCGCAAAAAAAAACGGGGCGACAAAAGTAGAATGTTATCTTGGTGTAAAATAATTACGACTATAACTGCTTTTGAACTGCTGAATAAAGAACTCTTTTTTGTAAATACTTATTTATAGATTCAAGACATTTACTTATATTTTGTGCAACATTTCTAGAAAGAATAAATTTATTTCTGCTCTTAATTTCAACTGAAAAATCGCCAATAAAATAAAAACACTGTATCAATTTATTCTATGTAAATGTTAGTTGTTTTTAGATATTAAATAAAATATATTGAACATTTGTTCCTTTTACGCTGTTTCTTCTTTCAATTCATTTTCCTGTCTACTGTATTTCAATTCTTCTAGATATCATTTGAAGCGACTTTTAGGGAAAGTATTGTGACGAAATCGAAAATTTGAATTCTCGACTGAAGGGCACGTTTCAAGCATTTCTGAATTCGAATTAAAGATTTTTGAAGTGATGTGTGTCCGTGAGACTGTGGATGTGATATCTCATGAATGGGGCTTTGTACGATTATTATAATCAACGAACATTAGAACTTTATTGATTTTAACCGCGATCGAATGTTCGAAGAAAACGTTTCCATGCGCAATATTATGTAACAAATCTGTTAACATCAGTCTAGTAGATCGAGTTCATTCCATTCATGAGTAGGCTGCTACGCAGGCGTAACGAAAAAGCTAGCGATGCGAGATTCGGGCAACAAAGTGTGTGTATGTGTGTGTGTGGGGGGGGGGGGGGCTAGCCCCGAGGTTGGCGAGCAGCAGCGTGCAGGAGACACAATGGCGGTCGTATTCGGAGCTGGGTTGAAAGAGCTAGCGAAAAGAGATTCTGGTGTTAGCGATCATTACCGATTAAGTGATAGCAGTATCGGCAGGCAAAAAAAAAAAAAAAAGATCGCGAGGCGAACTCGTCGAGCGTCAGCGAGTAGGAGACAAAACTCTTCGACTCGCGAAGTGAGTTACTGTGGTTGTTGAGAGTCAGCGAGCAGGAGGCAAAGCACACTAAGCTATTACGCCTGCGTAACAGCCGTGAATGAAGAGCTCATTAAGCGATCTCCTGCGGTTAGGGAGCTGTAGCGAACAGGAGAGGAACCCTCAAGTTAGAAGAGTTTGCGAGAGTTAGTGAACTGTAGGCATGGTGTCGGATGGGGTGAAAGAGTACAGGAAATGGATTTTGGGGGGTGGCAAGCATCAAAGAACATTGGGCGAAGCCCCAATGGATGTAGCACGACTACGTTATGCATTGCGAGCAAATAACAAAACAAAACGTACAGTTCCGAAAAATTAGAAATGAGCCCTTAAATGTCCAAGATAAGCTTAAAATTTTGTTTTAGGTTAATTGAATACTTATTAATAAAATTCTGTTTTCCCATCATTAGCAAAGATTTCATCTGTCGTTTTAATTCTCAATAACTTTATAATTGATTTATAGCTAAACCCTCATGTCTACATCAGAAAACGATAGATTACGACGTCAGTTAGTACAATTGAAGCAAGTGTTTTTCAATGATGTACTTTATTGATCTTACTAATACTTTTCGGACGAGTTGAAAGAGTTCGCAAAGTGAGATCCGGGATTGCAAATCTTCAGTGACCAAGAAACTGAACCCAACGGGCGCATTGCACCTGCATAGCAGAAGGGAAAGTTCCGGCGGTTATTGAGCTACACCGAACACAGGGAAGACGTCCCCCAACACGTCCCCGGGAGTGTTCGCGAAGCGAGATCCGGGATTATAGAGATTCAGAGAACAACAGGCGGAGTTAGCCGGCGGGAAAAAGTACTCACTATACGTCTTCCGGCGGTTAGTGAGCGGTAATGAATATAGGCGAGACCCCGAACATCGGGAGTTTGCGAACAGGGGGCATGTGAGCCGAGCTGGGTAAAAGAACTCGCGAAGTGAGTTCCGTGGATTGGTAAGTGTCAATGAATTAGGTGCGAATCTCCAACATCTGCGTAGAAAGCGCAACGAAAGAACTGGCGAAGCAAGCTCCTGCGATTAATGCGGGCAGCGTTGAACAGAGGGCGGAATCCCCGAATCCGGGAGTTAGCGACCAATGGAAAAAGCCCTGTGCACCGGTCAGGATGAAATAGTTCCTATGTGGATAGGATTGGTGAGTGTTAACGAACATGGAAAGCCCTCCCCCCTTTACGGATATATTACGCCTGCATAGAAGGCGGAACATAAGAGCGAGCGCCATTGAGTAGAAGGCGAAACCTTTCCGACTTACGAAACGAGTTACGGCAATTACCAATCGTAACCAATACTTACCGATCCCAGATCTCGCTTTGCGACCTTTACGTTTTGCCGCTAATGCTTGGCAACCGCCGTAACTCGAATCGCGAGTCGGAAGGCTTCATCCTACTCGCTGTCGATCGCTGAGTTTGCTTCGCAAACTTCAATGTTACGCCTGCTACGCAAGCGTAATATGCCTGTTGGGTCGTCTCTTATTCGCTAATATTTATCAACTTCATCTCTCTTCTCAAGCTGTGCATTTTGTCAAGCGAACAAGGAACGGCCTAACGTATGCATTACACTTACGTGACAGGCGGAGCGAAAGAGTTCGCGAAGCGACCTCAACGAGTGCCAGCGAGTTGAAAGCAAAACCTCCCGTCCCGACTCGCGAAGCTAGTTGCGGGGTTGACGAGCGTCAGCGAGCAAGTGGCGGGACCTCCTAATTAAATAAATAAAATAAATATCTATTGGGACTCTACCATAGATAAGTAACTGATTCCGTTTACTCGGAAATGTTCCATCTGCTTCTATCGGTTGCAATTTTTCAACAGCAAGCAAAAAAAACCATCTCTACTTTTTTAGTAGTAGATACACTGACCTCTACACTAACTGATGCCTAGTCTTCTCTCACTGACTTTAGAGTAGAGGTCAGTGAATAGATAGTGAAGTTTTTGGTAGAACTGTGTCTAGTGCTCTTTTGCTAACACTGTGACTACCACTAACAAAAGTAAGTAAGTTACCAAGACGTTTAAATTCACTCTGATTTACGAACGCATAAAAAAAAATCTTTAATCTTTTTACAACAATCGATATGGCAACATTTAGGTATTGTTTTGATTTTCGCACCCGTCATGTTTGATTTTTTTACAGCCACACGCAATTGAAAGGATTTTTTTTAAAGCGAAAAAAGAAATTAACTTGCTAATATGGATGTATTAACATTTGAAGAACCATTAGAATCATTTGTAAATATTCCTAAAATCGTAAGTTTAATGCGAAGTTGCTTATTCCAGCAAGTAGTATATTTCTAGTCAATATTTCAAAGTCAATATTTTAAATATTTTATTGAATATCTTTGGAGAAGATATATAACCCTATATACAACCAAGAACTTCAGTAAAATTATGATTCTGCTGTGTAGCAATATTTATTGATAATGCACAAAAAATTATAATTTCATTTTCTTAAAAAGTAATTATATATATATATATATGTGTGTGTTAAAAGATTCATAAAAACTAAAGCATATTAACAGTATATTTTTAATAATAATTTACCAGCATTAGTAATGTAAGAATTATGCCCACTAGTAATAGTTCGAAAAGCAACAGGGGATTTATGAAACATTGATCCTAAAACAATATATGGAATGTTATTACAACTATTTTTTAGATGGATTTGCTTATATATTTGTCCGATATTCTATAAGATTTTAAGGTTACTATTATATAAATTATAGATTTGATTATTAAGTAAGGGTGACTGGAGGGTACTTATATAGTAATATTTACATATGATTGAGTAGTTACTACTTGCCTTATTGACATATGTAATGACAAAATCATCTTGAATTTCTTTAATATCCTTTTTAATTAAATTAAGTTTATATGATTTATTACTTTTCTGATTATATATATAGAGATTTAGGTATTGCTCTATTAAGACACTCCAGGGTTTGAAGGCTTCTACAGGGATTTGATATTTATAGCTGATTTTATAGATAAGTTTATTTAAGTCAAGAAATAAATCTTTACAAATTAATTTATGTTTAAATTTAGAGGTATACGGTATTTAGTACCTGGTAACATCAGTGATCTTAGTGCATCATAATTAATAATATTTAGATTCCCGTTATAACATGCCCATGGTGTTTATCTATGTAGTCTTTGTATTTATCTAAATGACAGTGGCAGTATGTCTCTTCATACAGTTCATAATTTTGATTAATTTCTATTGATTTGGCTATTGGATTATAATTGAAAATATAACGTCCTAGATGTTTACCATATTTATATGCTATTTTAGGATTTACATGTTTGACTGGAAAGTAATTGCAAACCAATTTTAAAAAATTATTTATCTTCCGATTATTTAAAACAGAATTAGTGAAATTCAAGGTACAATATTCGTTTCTTTAAGTATATTGTTTTGATTCATTATTTAAATTTAAGTCTGTGACGTATAAATAGACATTAAGAATTTTACTTCTGGTAAAGAACAAATCATAGAATAAATGTTTAAAATTAATGTTATCAATTGCAGTGGTTATAAAAAGGTTATAAACCAAATTTAATTGCTGTTTTTTAATTGTGAAAATCCAGTTCTAACATTGTTTCCATTCAAAAGTAATTTTGAAATTTGCATGCTGCTGTAGGATGGCATTTTTTAGATCAGATAATGGAGTCAATCTTTTATTATATTTACTTGCTCTTTTAGTTCTTTTTGATTTATTTTTTTGAAATGTTAGAGAAATTATAAATATTATGGTCTTCATTAGGATAATTAAAGGATTTTTTTAACAATGTTATGATGATAAAATAAAAATAGTTTATGTAAATCCAAAAATATATTAAAATAATTTGTAACACATATATAAAACCATAACTTAAAAAGTAAGGAAGCCTAAATTAAAACATAATTGAAACAAAATTGAAATGCTTTCTAATCATTTACTACTACAGAAAAGGAAAATTGGGCATTTAAGCACTATGACAGTCTAATTTGTAAAAAGAATCAACAATCAAGGGATAAATTATAAATGAATATCAATGGTGAGATTTCAAAAATAGAAAAGCAGAAAAAGATGAAGCATTAATGCCAATTATGTGAAAAAGTGCTAAGCTTAAAAAGGAGATCATTTTGGTATAAATTCTTCGTCAGGACCGAGTATTTATCCAAAATTACCAAGAAAAAAAGCATATTTCTGAAAACGTAGATAATATATGCATATATATATGCAGGGTGTCCCCAAAAAATTTAAATGCACTTTAATTCTTTATCTGTTAGAGATAAGTGTTCAATGTAAATTGCAAAAATGTTGAAAGTAAGGTAGGAAATAAAACTACATTAATGAAATAGTCCTCCCATTAATTTTCAAAAAGTTACACTTTTTTAATTTTTATACGACCCCCTTAGACAAATTTGGTCAATCAGAAAATTTTTATTTTTAATGCAACAAGATCAATAAAAAAATGCATATCTGTATCTTTAAAATCAACTGAATTATGATAAAGGTAAAAATCTGACTTATGCCACTTTTCCGTACCATGTGAAAGGCTATTTCATCAGTGAAAATAGGGATCATAAACAAATTGACAATGGAAATTGTTTAGACCAAAAATACATTAATATGTGTCAAAATTTTTTATCACAAATGCATCTAAATAAAGCATTACACAGACAGAGATCATATAAAGCAATCGTACTCACTACACGGTTGGGTATCCTATGCATTATCATCCAGTTTTATCTTTTTTGTGATATGTCACACATTTACATTTCTAATTTGATATGCGGTCCCCTTTTACAATTAAATATAGCTCGCTCAATTTTAAAGATACAGATATGCAGTTTTTTTTAATGATCTTGTTGCATTAAAAATAAAAAATTTCTGATTGATCAAATTTGTCTAAAGGGGTCGTATAAAAATTAAAAAAGGGTAATTTTTTGAAAATTAATGGGAGGACTATTTTATTAACATAGTCGTATTTCCTACCTTACTTTTAATATTTTTGCAATTTACATTGCAAACTTATTTACAGCAGGTAAAGAATTAAAGCATGTTTCAATCTTTTGGGGACAACCTGTAGATATATATACATATATATATAAATTCTCAAATAGGACAAGTAACAATGTATGCGTAAAATTTCTAAAAGAGTGACGGAAGTTAGGGCCGGGGGAGTTGCGATCCCCAACACTCCAGTTAAAGCTTTTTTCCGCCATGGCAAACACTCCCGGTAGCCGATACTCCCTACACTATTTTCTTCATGACTCTTATAAAACCGTAAAAATTACATACATACATACATATACACTTTCAATAACATGTAAATTTTTAAAAGTTTATTATTCTACGCTAAAACAAACCAAAAAGCACACTATAAAAATATAACAATTAATTTAAAATACTATTGTATGAAATTACTTCACACTTGGTTGTTTAATACCTTAATATCAATATATTCAAAACTAATGTTTGAAATCCAAGTCAGAGAGGTTATATTTAAAAATTTGGATACAAGACCAATTGGCAACACTATCGCCATATAAATACTAATGTATGAAGTTACTTTGCACTCGTGGTTATTTAATACTTTAAAATCAATATATTCAAGACTAATGAAATCCAAGTCTTAGTGGTTATTTTAAAAATTGGATATAAGACCTATTAGCAACATTATTGCTATATAAATACTAATGTATGAAATTACTTCACTCGTGGTTATTTAATCCTTTAAAAACTATATATTCTAAACTAATGGTTGAAATTCAAGTCAGAGTGGTTGTTTTTAAAAAAATAATATATATATATATATATATATATATATACATATGAAATATACATATATATATATATATATATATATATATATATATATATATATATATATATATGATGTATATATATAAATTTATCAATTTTGATTTCAAATTTTCACTTCAGACCATTTTATTTTTACATTTGCTCTACAGACCATTTTCAATAAATGATCAATCTCTGGTATTATAATACAAGTAAATTAAAATTCTTATATATATATATATATAAACATATAAAACCAGTGTTCGGAATAATTTAAAAGTTACCAAAATTGGCGATTTAAACCAGAAAAACAATAAAATAGTGGGCTCAAAACATCACTGATATATTTATGCACTATACATAATCTAAATAGAATAAAAGAAATGTACCAAAAAGTGGCTGTGGAGGGGTTGTGACCCCCACTCCCCGATTGAAGCATGCTTTAGAGCCGCGGCAACACTCCTGGAAAACCGGCACTGTTCATTGAAAGTCCTCTAGACCAAAGCATAGTTTAAATGAAATATATTACAATTAAAACCAAACGAATCAATATACACAGAAAAAACACAATCATAGTAAACCACAATACAACACATCCTATCTAAGTTACCTTGTATATCGCCAGAAAAACCAAGAATGCTTCAAAATCACAATGTGAGATATTGTGATTTTGTGACATATTAATAGTTATTTGTGACGTCATTCTCAGGAAAATCAAGCTTGACGTTTTTCCAAAATTTGTATTAGTTTATTTCTGTAATATTTTTTTAAAAATTCGAAAGCGTTTAAACTAAATTTTGTAATTTCCGTGTATATTTCTTGTATTATTCTGTAGTAAGTTCATTTACCTTTTATATTTTTATGCAAATTTGCTTTAAACTGGTCGCTATATAGATAAACATTCCATGTTTTTACTATTCATGTAGCCACTGATGAAGGACGTATATATTTCTGAAAGCGCTCTGGCAGTTTTTAACCCTCGCCATACTGAGATGGGGTCAATTTGACCCTATCCGTATATTTTGCAGCTTTTTTTGCATTTAAAAATTGTATACTAAAATTATTTTCTAAGAATTCTCCTATAAAGGTATCTTTTATAATTTAGTAAACTTCGGGCATTTCTATTTTTTTTTTTATTTGTAGAAATTGCGAATGGAGTCACATTGACCCCATCTTAGGCAATAAGGGAAAATTAAATTTTTGTATCAATTATCAGAAGAATGTGACAGAAAGAAAATTATTGACTTCTGCCAAATGTAGTTCACTAGATGGCTAATAGATGGCGCTGTGGGTAATTAATTTCCACACAAGCAAGCGTAGGTGCGCCAAATCCCGCATTTGGCCATTGCCTGCTATTCTGTTTGGTTGTGTGTAAATTTCACTGTTCAACGAAATGAATCGTCGCCGTTTGACTATCAAAGAGGCACATTCTGTATTATTTGCTGAAAGTTCAGACGAATCAGTGGATATAGGTGAGTCTGATGTTTCATATAATGATGCAGAGCCTGAAATTGTAGAAGAACATTTATCTAATTCTGAATGTAGTGATGGAAACACTAAAAGACAGACATAATCCTGGATTACAACAGTACAAAGAGTGGCGTTGACATTATAGATAAGCTTGTCCGAGAATATACTTGCCGTAGAAGTACCAGGAGGTGGCCACTGAGTTTATTTCTCAACTTCATAGATATTGCCGCCTATAATGCTTTTGTCATTTGGAGAATGAATACACCAAAAGATATCGACTTGAAGTTTATGAAAAATGCTCGCAAATGGTTTCTGGAAGAACTTGGAGGACAGTTGGTGGAACCTCAGTTGAAACACCATGCTTCTCATATTGAAAATGAACAACTTGACTACAAGGAGTCCACAATTCAGGCTGTAAAATTTAGTGGAAGGAAAGTAAGAAAAGTAAAGTATCAGATCGACTCTGAGGCAGACAGACTTTCAGTGAAACAGGGTAGGTGTACTATGTGCTCTAGATCAACAAATGACACCAAGTATTCACAGAAGTGTAACAGCTGCAGGAAGTTTATTTGCAAAAGCCATACTTCAAGTGTTATTTTGTGTATTGATTGCCACAAAAATGAGCAGCAGAATTGAAAGGTTGTTATAATACATTACTATCATTATTCTTATAAACATATTTTTTAAATTTGTATTTACTTCAGATTTAGTGCTATTTAATTATTCATAATATTGTGGAAATTACATTTTTCTCTTTGTACTAAATGTTTATAGCCAGTATTATATCCCTTCATCAGTTTTCTGGCCTAAACATAATAAATACATATGGGGGCAAAATGATCCCATCTTAGGTATTTATGTAATATTTTGATCTTAGTATGGCGAGGGTTAATATATGTTTTGTACGTTTTTTAGGATGTTTTAAATAAAAGACCTTTCGTTTTAAAGATGCTTTGTCCTTGATTTTATTTAATAAGAATCATAATCACATAGAAAAGCAGTGACGGAAATGTCACCCTCAAGTTAAGACATAAAGACACAGCAAGGACACAATGGAGAAAGCAGTGTTAAGCACTTTATTACACACAAAAAAGAGTACAACAGTTACAAGCATCACAGGAGGTGTTCGAAATTTCACCCATTGGCATTGATGCACGCATGACACCTACGTCACATGAATTGGCGAACATTTTCAAAGGTACTGGGTGGGTCGTAACAGCAGCGATGGCGATTCGTGCCACTAGGTCCATGTCAGAATCTACTGGCATTTCGTAGACAATGGCCTCCATTGCACCCCAGAAATAAAAATCAAGAGTGGATAAATCAAGTGATCTGGGGGGCCATGCGACAGAACCACCATGCCCAATCCTTCTTCTTCCAAGTGTCCTGTCTAACTAGTCACGTACGGAAATTGCATAATGAGTTGGAGCCCCATCGTGTTGAAATCACATTCGGCGTCGAATTTGTTCGGGAACATCGTTAAGCAATTCCAGAAGAACCTCCTGAAGAAAGATGAGATACTTGCGAGTGTTCAAATGAGGTGATAAGATGTATGGGCTGACTAAACTGTCAGCCACGATACTAGCCCACACATTAACAGCGAAGCTGTGTTGTACGGCACCTGGTCAGGTTCCGTGTGGGTTGTCTATGTCTCACATGTGCTTGTTGTGAGTATTGAACACCCCTCATGTTCAAAGGACTTTTCATCACTGAACAAAACAGAACATGGGAACTGCAGGTCTGGCGCACTTTCTTGAAGAAACCACTGTGCAAACGCAACATGTCATGGATGTTTTTCTGGCTGCAGTAATTGCATACTTTGAAGATGAAAAGGATATAAGGCCTCGTTGTGCAGAATGTGCCATACATTTGTTATGGATGAACTTGTTACAGCGGCAAATGCCCATACACTGGTGCCGGGATTTTGGTCCACAGCATGCAACAAATCCTCTTCCAAATCGGTTGTTCGTGTCGATCGTGGCCGCACAGTATCCTGCATTGGTACTGTGAAGGATCCATGTTCAGACAGGTTTTGATGCACATAAGCGAACATTTGGTAATTTGGTAAGTGCCTCGTGGGAAATCTTTCCTGATACAGCCGCACAGCAGCATGTCTATTTACGTTAGCTATGCCATACACGAAGTGAATATTGGCCAACTTGGCATTCGTGAAACGATTTATGTTGACCGCACTCAGTTGACGTCTATAATGAGGAGCCCGCACGTGCCAACCTTGAGAACTCGCGTACAGCACCACCTATCGATTCCTGCCCCAGCTTTCCTATGTGGTTATGATTCCTATCTATGTTCTCTACCTCCCCTCCAAGTTTGTACTTGGAATTCCGGAACACCCTCTATATATATATATATATATATATATATATATATATATATATATATACATATTTATATATATATACTAATTTATATGATAAAAAAGATTTTAAATTCAATATTAATAAAATATTACCTTTTAATTCCTGCAACTTGATTCAATTGTTTAGAAATATTATACTTAATCAACTTTTTAGAATTTATAGATTATCAGATAAAAAATTTCATGCTTTGCACATTAATAACCTAAAAATTACTAGTAAATTATATGAATATCCAGCATATTTAGTAAATGGTGTAGTTAATAAGTTTCGATTAGCCTAAAAATTCTTAATAATCTCTTCTTAGTATCTTATTTTAGCCATACATCTACATTCTCTTGAATATACAGGGTCTTTATAATTAAAGTTCCGCTTTGAAATGGCCATAAAAGGAAAACTACTGGATAGAAAGTTATCAAACTTGGCAATAGTTTACAGGAGGTTATGGGATTTTATTTTCCGCAAAAAAAAAGTTCAAAAACTCACCGCCAGTGGGGAATGGCGCTGTATGCAATATTGTTAAACCGAATAAGACATAAGGACACTGGTTTAAAAAAGTTTTTAATCGTTTCTAAAATGTGTTGCAAATCATGTTCAATGTGGCTTCCACCATTTTCTGAAAGCAAGTTAAATCGCATTACTGCGTTCTCAACAGTAGCTCTTAGCATATCAGGAGGAATGTTACGGACATGTCGGTGTATCACATTTTTCAATTCCGCCAAATTGTTTATGTTATACACCACGATTTTTATGCAGGACGGGGTTCCACCTCACATTGATGCATGTGTCAAACAGTTATTTAAGCAACATTTCACAGATGACCGGATTGTAAGCAGACACTTCCCATTTCTTGACCACCCCAGTCACCAAACCTCAACCCCTGTGACCTCTGGCTATGGGGTTACCTCAAAGCCACTGTTTATGGTGATAACATAAACAATTTGACGGAATTGAAAAATGTGATACACCGACATGTCCGTAACATTTCTCCTGATATGCTAAGAGCTACTGTTGAGAAAGCAGTAATGCGATTAAACTTGCTTTCAGAAAATGGTGGAAGCCACATTGGACATGATTTGTAACACGTTTTAGAAATAATTAAAAACTTTTTAAACCGATGTCTTCATATCTTATTTCGTTTAACAATATTGCATACAGCGCTGTTCCCCTCTGACGGTGAATTTTGACTTGATAATAAAATCCCATGACCTCCTGTAAATTATTACCTTTTACTTTGCAGCTTTTACTGTAGAATATCACATTTTACTGCCTTGTTTTTTATTACTCACTTTGGCAACAGTAGATTACTTCTTTAAACTTTAGCGAATGGCAACATTGGTCTTGTCATTTTTGCTCGTCATGGTTGTACATTTGAGGTGTATTTTACGTTATTTATGTTTCCTATCTATTTTTTCAATCTTTATGCTTGTCGTCCAAATAACACAAGTTTATAGATAAAATTTATCTTGTGTTTCAGAAACAAGCATTTTTGTGTTCATTTCGATTAAATATTTGGACTTGAATGAGAATTTTTTCGAAATGAACAATTCTTAAGCCTAGAGCTTTTCCATGTGCAAGCTTTAATGCTTGATATTTTTTGTATTCCTATTTTCGATTCCATACCATTGATATTTGTTGATTATCTTTAGCTTTATGACCTGTAATATATATTTTAATTTCCTCATTATGGTTGAATTTCATTTTTATTTCATTGTATTTGTAGGCAAATTTTAAGATAGTGTATTATGAGTTACTACTTCTATTCTATGAATACTAATGTATAAACTACTTCATGAATACTAATGTTACTACTTCTATTCGTCATGATCAAAAATGGAGTAGAAGTTATCGATCGATTAAAACATTGTAATAAAAATATATGTTTTAAAAGCTTTGATTTCCGCGACCTATTTAACAACATTGATTTATCTAATTTATACTCAATCTTGGACAAATTACATGAAGAATATGATTTGAAGGATTTTATTACTTATCGTAGATACCTTGATCTTATTGAACTGGTATTAAAAGAAAATATTCTATATAACGGAAATAATTATTACCGACAAATAAAGGGAATCCCAATGGGAGGAGCCTGTTCATCAATCTTGGCCGATATTTACCTCTCAACATATGAAAAAGGAACCCATATTTTGTCAGAGATACCATATTTCCGGTTTGTTGACGATGTGCTATTGGGGAGTTATGAAACCACCACCAATTTCGATTTCACATTTTACCCACCGGAATTGGAATTAATAGAAAATTGTAAAGAAGAAAATGAAGCGGTAAATTTTCTGGACATCTCAATAAAAAAACATGGATTATATGGTCATTATACAACGTTATACGACAAAAGAGAATTATATAAAATGAAGATAAATCATCTCATCGATTGGAAAACAAATCTTACCAAAAATACTTTCAGAAATATCATACTCGGACACTTCAAGAGAAATCAAATTTACAACACGTTTAAAAAAGATTGCAATAATAGCAATATTAAAATCATAACAGAGGCTTTATATAAACATTATCCTATACATTTCTTAAAGGATTGCTATAGATCGATTTTCAAGGATCATGTAGATATTGACAGTTTACTTCAATTTGCAAGAAAATAAAGTTTATGCGTACATGCTAAGATTGCACGCATGCGTAAAATGAACATATATATGATAGCGAGTTGGGCAGGATTCACTTTTGGTCCAGTTTCCTTCTGTTTGGTTGGTCGTGTTCTTCCGTATCCGGGTGCCTTCGTATTAGCACGCATTGGGGACCAACCTTTGCTTTGCATTGGTACCGTGAGCGTTTGCCTAGGCTGGAAAAGCAGCTTTAAACGGGAGGGGGAGTCGCAATCCTCCCCAACCATTAAATGCAAAGCATTTGGTTATCCCAAGTTCCTTTAAATCTTCTTTTTCTTGGATTACATTCTGCTTCGGAGTATAGAGCGGCTTGGCGCCTTTTCCTGAGTAGTGCCTTTGATTTTTGTGGATATGCATAGGAATTCTTTTTGAATTTGTTTACTGGATTTTATATGATATATATATATATATATATATATATATATATATATATATATTACAAAAATGCAAGTCACTAATTGGAAAAACATAAAGCTGCTTAATTTAAGGCGCAATGCCGCACTATTAACTAAAGTCTTATACGAAAATATCTTGTACAACGGTATATGTTTTTATCGACAAATACAGGGCATCCCCATGAGGGGGGGGGGATGCTCCTCCCTTCTTGCAGATATTTATCTGAATAAGTATGAACAATGTACTTATTTGCTTAATGAAGTACCGTTCTTTCGTTTTGTAGATGATGTGTTGATTGAATCATCGGATCAACATTGCCATATTGATTTTGGATTCTACTCTAAAGGCTTGGAACTTGTTGGAACTCAATACACAAAAGAAGGAATTGTTGATTTCTTAGACATAAGTATTTACTATAATGAACAAGAAAAAATCTGTTTCAAGCTTTATTATAAACGGGACAACTTTGATTTTGATATTAATTTCATAATAGACTGGAATTCAAATTTAAGCAGTGGAATATTTAGAAACGTGATAATTAACCATTTAAACTGATATAGAAGACTTAATACAGAGGAAGAACAGGAACACTGTATTAATAAATTAATGAAAGAAGCAGCGAAAAACCATTATCCGATTCGTTATCTAAAGCACTATGACAGTTTGGTCTTTAAGAGGGCAGGAGTTGGTGTAGTATAATATATGTGTGCTGTTATATGGACTAACTTTTGCGCTGGTTTTGTCCGTGGACTGTCTTGCTTGTGAGTCTGGTTTAATTTCATTTTCTTGGCTCCTTTATGTATTCTGGTCTGTTTTCTTTGGGATGTTTCATTGACTTCATCAGACAGAGGTACTGGGAGTGTTTCCTAGGAATAAAAGCACTTTAACCGGGAACGGGAGGTCACAATCCCCCCAGCCTTTTTACTGTCATTCCTGTAAGTACTCTCATCTATTTCTTACCCTTCCTATTGGGGTCCTTTTTTTGTATATCTTGTTTTGTATTTGCAATTTTATATATATATATATATATATATATATATATATATGTATATATATATATGTATATATATATATATATATATATATATATATATATATATATATATATATATATATATATATATATATATATATATATATAATTATATACACTGCTGGACAATTGCTAAGGACGGATGACACTATCACCTGTAGCAACCACAAAATGAAAGGAAGCAAATGTGAAAAATTAGAATAAGTGCGGGATACAGTAAGAAGAGGTGTGAGTATGCAAATTTTTCATTTCCATGCCTGCTCATCACGTGATAACGCTGATAACAGATTTAAAGGATTTGATGCATGTGGACAGTTGTTGTTCCAAGTGGAAGTTTTACGGGAAAGATTTTATTGATGAACTTGAAATTTTCAGTATGTCTTCCCGATATCAATTAGATGATTTTATGCGTGGCCGTATTATTGGAAAGATCGAAGAAGGGTGAAAAATAACAGATGTTGCCAGGGAGTTCAACATCGACCACAGCATTGTTTTATGACTGTGGCAAGCATTTAAAACAACCAGAATGTGTAGCAAGCATCACAGAGGAGGTCGTGTTAGAAGTGCAATGCCTGCAGGAGACAGGTACATTGCCCTATTGGCATAAAGGGACCAGCGCACCACAGCTCAGCAGGTGGCAAATCAGTTTCTTGCTACCACAGGACAGCGTATCTCCCAAAAAACTATAGCCAGATGTTTGGGAGAAGGAGAACTATACGCCCGCAGACCTGTTGTATGTGTTCCATTGTCCAGACTGCACCATACCTCTAATTTGCAATGGTGTTGTGAGCATCGCAATTGGACCGAACAGAACTGGGCTTGCATACTATTCTCAGATGAGAGTAGGTTCAGTCTGTCATCGGATTGTAGATGCCAACTGATCTGGTGTGAGAGTGGTACTGCTTATCGTCCAGAAAATATCCAGGAAAGGAACAGGTATCCGACATGCAGTATCATGGTATGATCGGCATCGTGATCAATGGCCTCACACCCCTACATGTGGTTGCAGCTGGGACTATGATACATTGCCAATTATACATTGATGAAGTTCTACTGCCTCATGTTTGCCTTTTCCGTGGTGCTGTCGGTAATAAATTTCTTTTCATGAACTACAACACACCATGTCATCAAACACTCGCTGTTCAGGATTGTCTAGTCAGTGAGGGTATTCAATGCCTCATATGACCAGCACGTTCTCCAGATCTAAACCCCATTGAAAATGTTTGGGATGCTCTGGGAAGGCGACGTGCTGGTCGAAAATATCCTCCAACAAACAAAAACACCCTCATCCATGCACTGACAGAGGAGTGGGATAACTTGCCTCAACAGCTGCTGGATAATGTTGTGCAAAGCATGACATGATGTGTGGAATGTTGCTTCGCACTCCACTGTGGACATATCCTGTACTGACACCTTTCTCAAAGGTGCCTGCTGTCGTTCATATGCATTTTTCCATTTCTCCATACACAGCATCAAATGAACACTTTTTTCCTTTCAGATGTTTCAAAACCTTCTATATTTTTCAGAACAATAAATGATCTTTATTCTAATGTCCGAACAGTGTGGCAACAATATTTTATCCTGCTGGGCCTCCACCCCTGCTTAATGTTGTGCTGCATTGCAATTTATGATCTGTCCTTAGCAATTGTCCAGCAATATATATAGGTAGAAAGAGATTGGTGCTTCCTATATTAACTTTTCTATTTTCTCTAACAAATTTTGAACATATTAATATTTACATATAAATATATTTTTTGCCTTATATAATTGTAGTTGATGTGAAGTAAATAACTTCAACATTTTATTGAAAAATTAAGAATATTTGTACCTTAACAAGTAAGCAAAATTATTGACCTAGTAATCTCATACACAAAAACAGTAGCCTATTTTTATATATATATAAATAATGCTACATAAATCACAGGTTGCAAACATAGGTTGTACTTTTGAAAAATTCAATCACTTTGCAAATAAGTTATCATACTTGTTAACTTACATGCATCTAAATAAGCCATTATTTTTCAGGAACTTCATGCTCACTTAAATGGATCTTTGAGTAAAAATACTCTTAGAAAGTTAAATGATTTAAAAAAGAGAAAATCACCTATTTGCAACCAGAATTTCAGTGATTTGAATGTTTTATCGAAAGATTTAGCAGAGTAAGTAAATTGTTTTATATTAGTTTTGTATCTCAGTAATAAACTGTGTACGTTTCAGACACATTTTTGTGATTATTAACCTTTTACTTAACATCTTTATCAGCACCATGTTGAAAAAGGATGTTTAAATTGCATGTATACATTACCAAAATACTTTTGTTTTTTTTTAGTTTAAAATGCAAAATATAAATGTATTTTACATGTATACAATAGTACATGTATTTTTTATACTGTTCAACTCTGTTATAGATCTAGCCTAAAATCTTATTGATTTGGGCTCATTGGTCAGCAAATTAAAAACCACAGATGTTCTGCCTAAGCCTTATAGAACAACTATTTCGAAACATGCACAGCAAATAGTAGGAAATTATAGAAAATAAATTATGCCCAAAATAAATGAAAACTTACTGAATGCTGGTAGAGCATTTACTGCAGATATATGGACAGAACTGTGCAAGTGTAAGAGTCATATACTCATATAGATTACTAACTTGCCATTTTATAGATGATTATTTTATTAAATTCTATGGTACTATCAACCGGCAATTTCCCCAACATTCCAAAACTGCATTAAATATTGAAACTGAAATAATGAAAAATCTTGAAGTAATAGGATTTGATACTTCACTTTTAACTAAAAAGTGCATTTTTGTTAATGCTAAAGGCAGTAATATCGTATCAGTGTTGAAATATTATAAAAGACTATCATGCATATTACATATTAAATTAATAATATAAACACCTTGATTTATCTGTCTGTTTATCTATCTATCACACAACACACTTGGCGGTAACACTTGAGGTAACACTTGGCGACGAATTTGACTAAATATCATGAACTTCACGATAAAATTAATCACGATTGTGAAAATGTCACCAAATCGAAAAAATGATGCCAGATCAATGAAATTTATTGTGTTTTGAAAGGGAATAGTATTGCAATGATGTTTCAATAGCATTTGTGTGTCAAGTCCAACCATCCCACTTGGCGATAAATTTGGCGACTTAAAATGTTACTAAATCGATAAAAAATGCCAACAAATCAATAAAGTGTCGACAAATTGATAAATATGGTGGCAAATCAATAAAATTAATTCTATTTTGAAAGGGAATAGTATTGTAATGGTGTTTTGAAAGCATTTATCTGTCAGTCCCACCATCCCACTTGGCAACAAATTTGGCGAGTTTTTAAATGTCGCCAAATTTATCAAAATATCACCAAATTGACAAAAATATCGATAAATTGATAAAAATTTTGCCAAATTGATAAATATGATGCAAAATTAATGAAATTAATTGTATTTTGAAAGTCGATAGTAATGATATTTCAGTAGTGTTTGCCTATCAGTCCTACCGCCCCACTTGGCGACAAATTTGGCAAAATTTTAAAATGTCTCCAAATTGATTAAAATATCGCCAAATTAATGACAATGTTGGCAAATCTATGAAAGTGTTGCCAAATTGATAAAAATGATGCCAAATCAATAAATTAATTGTGTTTTGAAAGGGGATAGCATTGTAATGATGTTTCGGCAGCATTTGGCTGCCAGTCCAACTGTCCCACTTGCGACAATTTTGGTGGGTTTTTTAAAATGTCCCAAAATTGAACAAAAATTAATGAAAATGTCACCAAATCCATGAAAATTTAATATCTTGGAAAGAATATAAGAATCTACTATAAGAAAAGCCATTTCCTTGTTCGTCCGTCTGTGACATTTGACAAAAAATTTGGCGGGATATTGCAAATGTCGCCAAATTGATAAAAATGACATCAAATGCAAGGTAATACTTTGCAAATTTTCAATTCCGTCATATGACTATCATACCTTCTATCTATGACTATCATAGTAGTTCAATAAAACACAATTTTATTGAAACTGCAAAAGAATGTCAGGAATTCAAGACTTCCTTTGAAAAATATAAAGCATCAGTGAGATTTTTAAAGAAGTCTGATCTTGTTACGGAATTAAGAACAACTGTAAGTCAAGAGGTTGAAACCAGATGGAAGGTGGAGCACTATGCACACTAAGTTAAAATCTGTAACATTGCAATGTACAGATATCAAAGCTTTGCTTTTGAAAAAATGGGGAGAGAATCATGTGGAACAAATAAAATAAACTTAGAACTTTAAAAGTGTTTTGCAAAATTCCTTGAAAAGTTTCAGGAAGCTGGTTGTCAAGTAGAAGGGGATTCATATCCCACTCTTCATTTAGTGTTGCTATGGCAGCATTACTTGAAAAAGCATTGCAACGAAAATGTAACAGACTCCCATTTATTAAAGTTGATTAAAGAAAACTGAACAATGGTTGGAGAAGAAAATAGAAATTGATGAACTGCACAAAGCAGTTATATTTTTACACCGAAAATGCTTAGTGTACAGTTAAGGAATTATGTATGTCCATGCTTATATACATGGGATTATAAAAAAATATCAGCCTACTAATTTGCATGAAGCTAGTGCAGTGAATAGAGATAAAATGCTCAAAGAGAAAAGGATAGAAATGTCCAATGAATTGACAGTGTGAAATTACCATCAGAAAAGGGCAAATTGGATAAATATA